>CM019168.2:41096114-41286352 GCA_009739505.2 Apolygus lucorum | reverse complement strand
CCCCCACTATGATACACAGTAGTATACAAATTGGGGCTTCTGGCCCGATCCTCAAAAAAGGTGCCCCTTGCCAGGGGGGTGTTCTAGCCCAACTCGCGATCGGAAAAACAATTTTGGTAACAACTGGCTAACATGATTATTTCACGAGAATCAATGTCTGTTCTGAAACTAAAAAAAAAAAGGTGCCCCTTGCTGCGGAGGCACGTCTCGAAGAGTTTATCACTCTGTTCCATTGACCTTGGCTGCTTCCTCCCGAGCCTCGTGCTTCAGTTTCGGTTCGTCTGTGGGACAGTGCGGGTGTGACATGACGTCATCCAATTGACTCACCTGATCTGCTAGCAGCCAATAGAAATCGTTGATTAATACCTGATTCCGCTCAACCAATCAAATCCTAGTAAAGTGACGTCATGGTAGTGACCTAGATTCATCATTCAGTGACCGTCGAGTTTGAGGACCATTAAGGAAGCTGATATCTCGAGCTGTGGACCGTCGAGTTTGGGGACCATTAAGGAAGCTGATATCTCGAGCTGTAGACCGTCGAGTTTGGTGGATATTAAGAAAGACTGAGCTGAGCTTTTCACGATGAGTCCTCAACATAATCAACCTTCCAAACGTCTTAATCGTTCTTCTCAGAACGCTACAGGATCTTCGGACTACAAATTTTGTGAAATCTGTGATGTGTTCCGTTCTAGGAGTCAGTTTGCACGTCATTTGAGGAGTAAGTCTCATAAAACCAACATCCCCATTCAGTTGACTAAATTTCCTTTGAACAAACATGTTAATTATGATCCTCGAGCAGAAGCTACAATACCTACTCGACGTGAAGAAAAACTTCCTGCTTTTGTACCCACGGAACCGGATAGGATGACCGACTACAGTAAGGTAATCCCGATAGATTCCGATATTTCTGAATATATTAAACGAAAACCGACGCGACCTCAGCAGTGTGATCAGTCCGCCATGTCGGTGGTTCCTCCCTCGGTTCGGGAATATTACGAAATGCCCTCCGTTTTAAGTCCATTACCATCATCTCCTGTTGATGTTGTTGACGAAGCCTTATCTAGAGAGTTTGACCCGAAAGCTGTAGCAGAAGTTATTGAGGAATTAAACTCATTATTATTATTCACACCCCCTATAAGAAAAGTTCACCCAGACAATAATCGAATTGTTGGTTTGTTGGGCGAAAATCCATGTATCTCTAACAATCCACCTAAAACCTTTGAGCAATTTAGGGGTTGTATGAAAAATTTATCTGGCAGTACCACTATTAAATCAAATCCTGAGGAAAAAATTAATTCCCATGAATCGAGAGAGGAATCTCTGAAACGTATTTCTAAATCGATATTTGATGCAGATTCTCAAGAGGAACTTTCCACACCTCACTCTCCGCCAAAAGAAATCCTATCAGATAATGATAGAATCGTAATCAAATTAGTTAAAGACCCTATTACTAATCAATATAAGGTTAGTCAAAACTCCACTGACATACCCCCTAATTCTCACATTGATGGTCCCTCTCTAATGAGTGTGAACTCTAAAAAACATTGTTCTACTTGTTATATTCTGGTGACAAAATCAAATTGGGCTCGGCATATCAAATCTGCAAAACATGTAGGCTCCCAGAACTCATCAATTTCAAAAACTTCCGTACCTCAGAGCTTAGATAAAAATATTGTTCTTCTTGTGATGTTTCTATAACAAAAACCAACTGGACCCGCCATGTTAAGTCTAAAAAACACCAAAAATCCGCCCTATTGGAACAGCAAGCATTGATTCATAAAATAATAATATCAACGAGGAGTTCTCAACTGAAGAAGAAATAACAAAAAACTCAAATTTTAAAAAAATAATATGGAATTACATAAGAGGTTCGGGTGATATATCTGTGTTCTTGGAGTCCTTAGAGGGTAAAATAATAGATAAGCTATTGGAATACTTTATTTTAAATCCTTCTATTAAACTACAGGTAAGCTTAGAATGCACATATTTTCGAGAAAAAATCGATGGGGAAATACAATACACAGACATGTATTTCCACACAAAAACGGATATTATTTCGACAAATAATGATATGAATGAATGTTTATCAAACAAGTTTGAGGATTTGAAAAATCGTGAATCACAATACCAACCCTCGGCTGGTTCTGGCTGGTCATTGCATAGACCTAAGAGGTTTATCCTGAGTTTAATTAAATATAACCCACTGAGTGCAAGTTCTTACATAAAATTACCCAAATGGATTTCAGATAAAAAAGCTTGTATAAACGTTCAGAATACTTCAGATAATTTATGTTTTGTTTATTCAGTTTGTTGTGCTGTTAATGACCAGAGAAATAAAAACCCTCAGAATGTGAGCCATTATAAGCATCAAATAAATGATGAAATATTTAGGGGGTTTCAGTATCCTTTGACCTTTGATAATATTTCAAAGTTTGAGAAGAAGAGCCAGAATAATTACCCGGGCTACCCTACAATGGCAATTAATGTGTATGAAGTCTCAGGAAATGAAATCAAACCGATATTGATATCAAAACAGAGAGGTGCTGAAAAAGATGTAGACTTGCTGTACTTGGCTAATGAGAACAAGGGGCATTATGTTTACATTAAAAATCTGTCTCGTTTGGTTCGTTCTCAAATAAGCAAGCATAAGGAAAAAATATTCTTGTGTCGAAGATGTTTGACATCTTTCCGACATCAAGGTCAACTCTCTGATCACTCAGAATACTGTGGTGAACATCAACCCGTGAAACCGGTTATGCCTACAGAGGGGAGCACCTTAGAATTTCAAAACTTTATCAACAAATTCGAACACCCATACGTTATTTATCTTGATTTTGAATGTTTGTTGTATGATCAGAAAAATAATACTAAAATTGATCAAAAAGAATCATATACACTGAAGACTAAAAAGCATATTCCTTACGGATTCACAACATATTTAGTATCCAGGGTGGATGGTAAAATTCACAAACCTTCTTGTTACAGAGCAAAAAACCAAACAGAACTCGAAAACTTACCCCTCAAGCTCATTCAAAAACTTCATAAAATACTGAAATCTATTGCAAACAGATATGAAAATTCAAAACCATTGATGTTAACTGATGAAGAGGAAAGGAGTTTTCAGTTATCAAATGTATGTCATATTTGTGATAAACCAATAGAACTCGGAACGCAAAAAGACAGAGATCATTGCCATCTACAGGGAAGATATATCGGAGCATCACACCCAGAATGCAACCGGCGTAGGCAGTTAGTCACACATATACCGGTTTTCTGCCACAATTTATCTGGTTACGACTCACATCTGTTCATAAAAGAATTATTCAAATATGGTGACGAAACGAATAAAACTACTGTACTAGCTAATACAGAAGAGAAATATATAACCTTCTCAAAAAACATGGTTAAGTTGAGGAAGGGATACTTGAAATTGTGTTTCATTGATACTTTCAGATTCATGCCAAGCTCTCTCGAGAAACTAGCGCAGAATTTGAAACCGGAAGAATTCACACATCTTAATGAATTTATTAGGGATAATTCTATTTGTGGGAAATATTTTCATAGGGAGAAAAATGATGAAAATGAACTGTTTAGTATACTACGGGGAAAAGGTATATTCCCTTACGAGTTCTTGAACAGCCTTGAAAAACTTAATCACGATAAGACCCTTGCTCCTGAAAATTTCTACGATTCATTAAATGAATCAAATATAAGCTCCGAAGATTTTAATCACTACCTCCACGTATGGAATAAACTTAAAGTCAAAACTTTAGGAACTTATTCGGATTTATATAATACTCAAGACGTTTTGTTGCTAGCAGACGTATTCGAGAACTTTCGGTACGTTTGTTTGAATAATTATCAACTGGATCCTGCACACTACACCACAGCTCCGTCACTGGCTTGGGATGCGATGTTGAAATCAACGAAAATAAAACTCGATCTGATTACAGACTACGATATGTATTTAATGATTGAAAAAGGTATTAGAGGAGGTATTTCTCAATGCACCACAAGGTACGTGAAAGCCAATAACCGATACCTCAAAGATTACGATGATACAAAACCGGATAATTATCTAAGTTACATAGATGCAAACAACTTGTACGGTTGGGCTCTATCTCGTTCACTCCCATACAGAAAATTCGAGTGGATCCCGTCAACGCTTCATGATATTGAATCTTGGAAACATATAATTGCAGGATACCAAGAAAGCCAACAACAAGGTTATATATTCGAAGTTGATTTACATTATCCTCAAAGGCTTCATGATGCTCACAGAGATCTCCCATTGGCTCCAGAACACTTCAACCAGAAGTTGTGTACGACTCTCTATGATAAAAAGCGATACGTTGTACATATTGATAATTTGAAATTGTATTTGAATCAGGGTTTAGAGATTACAACCATTCACCGCGTTATAAAATTCGAACAAAAACCGTTTATGAAATCCTACATAGATTTTAACACTTCTAAACGGGCTAACTGCTCGAACGATTTCGAAAAAGATTTTTATAAACTTATGAATAATTCTGTCTTTGGTCGTACGATGATGAATTTACGTAAACGTCAAGATATTAGGCTATGCAACGAAAAAGGAGCATCCAAATTAGCGAAAAAACCAACGTTTTCTAGATTTACAACATTCGATGAAGATTTCGTAGCGTGTCACATGACTCGAAATAAAATAAAATTTAATCAACCCTTATATTTAGGATTTTCGGTTCTCGATTTATCAAAACATCTGATGTATGATTTCTTCTACAATAAACTAAAACGCTACGATCCTAATTTAAACCTTTGTTATATGGACACAGATTCGTATTTCGTAGAAACAACGATAGATCCCTATCAAATAATTAAGGAGAACTTGGATGAATTTGACACGAGTGATTATGGTAAAACACATCCCTGTTATAGTTCAAGCAACAAAAAGGTGATTGGGAAATTTAAAGATGAGCTGAACGGTGCTCCTCTCTCCGAATTTTGTGGTTTGCGATCCAAATTGTACAGTTATTCTTATGTTAAAAAAGATGATGAGCATTCTAATCATGTAAAATGTAAAGGGATAAAAAAGAATATTGTGAAACAAACTATAAATATGGATGATCTAAAATCGTGTCTCTTTGATGGAAAAGAACAGCATCGTAAACAAAATTTGATCAGAAGTTATAAACATACGCTATATTCAATCTCTCAGAATAAATTAGCTCTCAATTCGAATGACACCAAACGATTTACCGAGGAAAATAAAATTAGTACTTTACCTTGGGGTCATTACAAAGTCCTAAAATGAATTATATTATAAATCTATTAGGTATATTATTTATATAGGTATGTATATGTATAGAAATTATAAAATGTATAGTATATACCTACCCTCTTAGTTCCTCATCTAGCATTCTGCTAGGAATACACCTAATAAGAGGAGAACAGCTTGTGATATCTGAGAAACAATCCCATCAAGGAAAAATGTCTTTACCTCTGTACAGAATCAACATGCTCGGGAAGGTAGATATAGGAGACTTTAGAGAACAGAAAAAATTTTCTGAACTAGAAGTTGACAAATTCTACAGCGTTACCAAGTTGAAAAAGATCAATACAAAATTTGGTGAGCGGCTTATGGTATTCAGTGAAGGATTCCGATGTTATTTACCATCTAGACTATCCAAGGTTGATAACGAAACCCTTCACGAACTGAACCAACTCGTTCACCTAGGTTTCAGAAGAAATAATTACGGGGAAGTAATATTTGAAGAAGCCTTAGACTGTGTGGGGGTCCGCATTATATAATTATTCAGAAGCTCAGAATAATATGAAGGAGAAAAACTTCATGATGTCTTGTGATTCTGCCAAGCGTGTTACTCGTTCTTCTCAGAACGCAAACTCGCGTCTGTGTTGGTAGATTTTTTTGTTGTAAATACCTGCTTATAAGAAGACAGAACATAAAACAAGAATGACACTCTTCAAGATTTCTGGTACAGGCTCAAAGCTGAGCTTACGGTTAGAGCATCCTATTCATTTAGATGAGCATAAAGATTATTCCCTAGGTCTTTTGGGATTTTATGGTAGAAATTGTGCTGCAAATATTTCTGAACCTATACAAGTGGTGTTTACAGGAAGTGATGATGATCAGCAAACATTGTATATAGGTAGTGGGAATTACTCGATAGAAAAAATTGAAAATATGCTCATAGGTTTTATTAAATCGAATTATACGAATCTTGCAGTGCTTGTTAGTAATAAAGATATGTATTATCTTCGTGTAAACGAAACAACTGCTAGAGTTGAAATGAAGATGCCTGTTGATGTTGACTTGTTCCCTCCATCGTCTGAATATCGTAAAAAATTAGGTTATTTGCTAGGGTTCTCACAAACAAAAACGAATGTTTCGTTTTATTTTAAATCAAATACTCACTATGAAGCAAAATCATACCCGAGGTTAGAACCTTTCAAAGTTATTGAAATTCATTGCAACTTGATCAAACCTGCTGTAACTAACCATCAGACTGATCCACATTCCCATCAGGAAGCAGATATCCTACATATGTTCTATCCTAAAACTGAGCAGGTTAAATTTGGTTCCCTTATTGCAGAACAACCTGCTCAAATTAACTACCTCCATATCAATAAGAGCGTGAAGTCAATTCAGAGAATAGAATTGGTACTTAAGAACGAATCTGACACCGAAATCGATTTTTTGGGAACTGATTTGAATGTATACCTGAAATTAATCGAAAATGAGCGAATGTAATGTTACGCCACAAATTTTTTGTTTCAAATGTAGGAAAAAAACTGATAATGTAAATACTTCAACAGTTCAAGCAGCAAATGGCTCCTGGAAGAATATAGCAAAATGTAAAGTATGTAATACTCAGAAGAGTAAATTTTTGAAGCGAGGATGGAAAATTGAGCAGAATTGTATGAGCACGAATGATAGACAAATTGAAGCAGTTGAGGTGCATAGACCAGTCATAAAAAAATTTCAAAAGCGTAAAATAGTGACCTTAGGGATCGATGATTTATGGGCAGCAGATTTGATCGTGATGACTAGTTATAGTCATGATAACGATGGGTATAAGTATTTGCTTAATGTTATAGATACATTTTCAAAGTATGTATGGAGTGAACCTCTGAAAGGAAGGATGGCCCGACGGTTGCTGCTGCATTTCAAAATATCATAGTCAGAGCAAAGAGCATTGGGCATTCATCTCCCAATCTCCTTCACACCGATAAAGGACTGGAATTCAAAAACAGACATTTCAAAGCAATTTTAGATAAAAACTCGATTAAACTATACCACACGGAGAATTTGGAGAAATCTAGCATTATAGAACGTTTCAATAGAACGCTGAATGGTAAGATGAAAATTCGTTTTTACATTAATCAAAATTTCAGATGGATCGGTATATTGCAAGATTTAATTGCTGAGTATAATCATAGCTATCACAGAACTATTCGGATGAAGCCTGCAGATGTTTGTAAGGATAATGAAAATACCATATTAGAGTTGGTGGGCTCTAAAAATTCCACAAAGATTCGGTCAGACATTGAAGTGGGTGATCGTGTAAGAATAACCAAAGATAAGAAAACGTTTAGCAGTAAGTACGGAAGTAGTTGGACGAAAGAAATTTTTGTTGTGGATAAAATCGTTTACACAGAACCTATAACTTTCAAATTAAAAGCACTGGACGGTGAAGAGATTGTAGGATCATTTTACCGAAAAGAGCTTCTAAAAACAGCGTTATAACTATTTAAGATAAGATGGAACACCTCGCTATAATGAGCAATTCACCAAAGAGAAAAAACAAATATATTGTTACTCCCTACGACTCTGTGTTGCAGGAGAACAGACAAAAATTTCCAGATGTCATGAGAGCGATAATTGTTGGTTCGAGCAATTGCGGTAAAACAACATTACTTATGAATTTCATATACAAAAATTGGATTGATTTTTCTTATTTGTATATATTTAGTAAGTCCCTCAACCAACCTCTCTATCAGAAACTATTGGATCGTTATCATGCTGCTGAAACTAAACTCGGACAGGAAATTTGTTTCTCTTCTGATAATTGTGAAGATATGATTTCTGTTGATGACTGTAAGCCTGATTCGTTAGTCGTTTTTGATGACTGTCTTCTAGAGAAACAAAAGGAAATAAAGAATTATTTCACAAGAGGACGTCACAAGCGTATATCCTGCATTTATTTAGCACAATGCTACAACTTGGTTGATAGACAGGTAATCCGTAATAATGTCAATCTTGTTTTTGTATTTTCACAGAATAAACATTATTTGAAAAACATATATGATGACTTCGTTGCTGGTGATATGTCAATTCAGGAATTTTCTGATCTTTGTAAGCACTGCTGGGAAAAGAAACATGGGTTTATAACTATTGATTTAACCAAGAAAAGAGATTGTGGAAAGTATCAGTGCCAGTTGAACGAAATCCTATCTCCACTCAAGAAGAGAACTATTGTGTAAAATAATAACTCATCGATTCTTGACTGATGTCTGAACGAACGATCCTTGAACGACATTTATCGATGTCTGAACGATCCTTGAACGACGTTTATCGTTTGTTTGTCGTTTTTTTTTATCGATGTCTGAACGATCCCTGAACGACGTTTATCGTTCGTTTAACGATCCTTGAACGACGTTTAACGTTTGTTTGTCGTTTTTTAACGTTTTTTTATCGATGTCTGAACGATCCCTGAACGACGTTTATCGTTTGTTTGTCGTTTTTTAACGTTTTTTAACGTTTGTTTATAGTTTTTTAACGTTTTTTATCGATGTCTGAACGATCCTTGAACGACGTTTATCGTTTGTTTGTCGTTTTTTTTATCGATGTCTGAACGATCCCTGAACGACGTTTATCGTTCGTTTAACGATCCTTGAACGACGTTTAACGTTTGTTTGTCGTTTTTTAACGTTTTTTTATCGATGTCTGAACGATCCCTGAACGACGTTTATCGTTTGTTTGTCGTTTTTTAACGTTTGTTTATAGTTTTTTAACGTTTTTTATCGATGTCTGAACGATCCTTGAACGACGTTTATCGTTTGTTTGTCGTTTTTTTTTATCGATGTCTGAACGATCCCTGAACGACGTTCGTTCAACGGTTTTTTTATCGTTCGTTCAACGTTCGTTTAACTTTTTTTTTTTTTAATCGATCGTTGTTTGAGCGTTACCTGACCGATTAGCGTTCAGCTAGTGATTCACGAACGAGTATAGATTCCCTCAATAGTAAATAAGAACGTTAAGATGGATATGCAAAAATTAAATGCTGAAGCCAAAAAAGCTCGTGAGCTGTCCCGTATTGAAAAAGAGCTAGTAGCAAAATTCAGACGGGCACAGACGAAAATACAAGATCGTAATAGGTTTAGACGCGAGGAATATAAACCTATAACATCTGCTATTCAAAATCTAATTGAAAAAGGAGAAGCTAATGATTATAAACCTATTACAGAAGCAATTGAAAATCTACAAAAAAAGGTTGAAAATCAGTTAGTACCTTTTCAAAAAACGATAACTTATCTCCCTCAAAGTGAAGAAAGCTATGAGGAACAAAGTTCTGAAGAGGGAACGGATCCTTATAGTTCTTCTGATGGAAGTATGGAGACTTTGAAATTTTCCCCAAATGCTCTTCAGAGTACACCCACGAAATCAAATGAACCAGATCCTGAAGCTGAAGACAGTAACCTATACGGTACACCTTCAAAGAATTCACCCAAAGATATACAGTTAGGAAAAATCGCCTACAAGTTTCTACCAAGAGCGAACGATAAAACATTTGGACTTTACTATGAGGCACCAAAACAAACGTTCATGATTGGTAATACAGCTGTTGATTTTGATAAAAATGATATTATATTAGGGTTTGAACGGTACAAAGGAACTCCTGGACTTTGGAGGTTGATAACCTATGATAAAGCACCAAACGAAAATTTATACACGTCTCGGGATTTAGAAAATTATGAAAAAATTCTCACTGATACGGATTCTATGTTCCAGGGAAATAACCATGAATCCAAAAAACCGAAATCTAGTAGAGGAGATAAATGGTCAAAACTAGTTAAGAATATATGGAAAAAATATAATGATG
Source organism: Apolygus lucorum (assembly GCA_009739505.2). Lineage (NCBI taxonomy): Eukaryota > Metazoa > Arthropoda > Insecta > Hemiptera > Miridae > Apolygus > Apolygus lucorum. The sequence continues at coordinate 41,276,246 of CM019168.2, read as the reverse complement.
ACAGAAGGACTGAACAAGTAGGATCTGGAATCGTAGAATATAATAATAAAGATATTGAGTATAAGTATATTGATAATTTGAATGAGCTAGTGGCAAGAATTCATTACATATACAGTCAGGAGCAGGCAGGAAACAATAACTTTCATAACGAAAAAGTAGCTATCCTACAGTTTTTCAACGATAGGCTTGAAGAGATTATAGACACTCCGAAGGGTACAGAATATTTGATTCGGTTCGTTTCCAACATGCCATCAAAGCTTTTAAAAGGTGACAAGGTAGGGTCTGGTTTATTCAATTCAATACTGAAAAAAGTTCCTTTTGAAATGCATGCACGAGGTTATAATTTCCTAGGACCCGGAACGAATTTGGAGAAACGTTTAGAAAGAGGAGATGTGGGAGTGAACAAACTTGATGAAGCTGCAAAGGAACATGATATTTTTTATAGAGATCACCCTAAAACCTCAGACAGACATACCGCAGACAAAGTTTTGGAAGATAAGGCCTGGAGTAGATTGAAATCCAAAGACGCTGACCTGAACGAGAGATTTTGGGCGTTAGCAACAGGTGCAGCGATGAACGTGAAACAAACGTTTGGGATGGGAATTGAACCTCAACTAAAGTTTTAATAATAAGGTTTTCACAACTTCACCGCGCAAGATTTTATTCGTAATACTAAGAGGATTAACAAACACCATGAATATCTCGTCGGCTTTGCCATTAACGACCGGTCAGCGGACCAAAATCCGAGCTGCATACAAGCAGGGGAATGGAGCAACCATACAATTAAGTAAAGATCAATTGTTACAAAACAATGGTAAAGACAAAATTTTTATAACACACAAACAGCATAATGAAATAGCTAAATCTCGGGTGAAAAAGAAAGGATATCGATTGAAATTGTCATATGACCAGTTGAAAGAAAATTATAGAGGTGGGTTTCTTCCCCTCATATTTGCTGGGATAGGCGCACTGAGTGCATTGGTGGGAGGTGGTGCTGCTGTTGCTAATTCAGTAATTGATTATAAAGATCGGCAGAAACGGTTGGAGGAAACGATAAGACATAATAAAGCGTTGGAAAACCAGAAAACGGGTGGTCGGGTGAAAAAAAAAAAAGTTTTGAAGCGTTGAGCAATTTTGATATTACTTATTATGCTTTGGATAAACTTGGAATAAAAAATTTTAGAGGGGTATTTATGAGAGATGCTTTACCTAAAACTCCAAACATAATTGAATGTGGAATTCTGAATCTTGGTGATTCGAAAACAGACGGTTCACACTGGACTGCTTACTACAAAAACAAGATGGACAAATATTATTTTGATTCGTACGGAAACGCCAACCCTCCGAGGGAATTAATTTCTTACTTGGGTGGAAAGCGTTTGTTCTACAATAGAGACAGGATTCAAGATTACAGCGACCCTCCAATATGCGGGTACTTGTGTCTAATAGTTTTGTACTTGCTAGTGAATAAACATATGTCTCTTAACTCGATATTAGAAAAACTGAAACAAGATAAATACTTCTGGGAAAGTTTGCTTTAATTTTTTTCAGACTATTATATAAGAAGGAGAAAGATGGCGAACGTATTTTCGAAATACATGAAGGACATCGTCCGCTCAGAGTACAAACATTACTATCCTAATAGCACTCAAAACTTTAACTCTCCCAACAAAAGAACAGAGTTCAATATCGATTATGGAGATGGATTTTCTATGTCAAAGTTTCAATATTTCATTTCTGGGACGTTGAAGAAGCGAGATGGAACTGTTTACGCTGCAAAATCAAATGTGAAATTGGTTGATAACTTTGTTCCGTATTTGTTCTCTAGAATCGAGGTGAAAAAACACAATTATTTAATTGACGAAGTTGAATACCCTGGTGTTACTAGTACCGTGAAGAGCACTGTCTCGTACAGTGGCTCAGAAAGTAGGGCGCTTGCAAACAATGGCTTTGTATCACAGTGCAACGCAGATAGAAATACATTCTACGTATGCGGGAATCTTTCACATTTAGGGTTGGGATTTTTCGAGGATGTTAAAATACCGCTTTATAAAGGAGGATTCGTAATTACCTTTATCAGAGATGGTGACGCTAACACCATTTACAGATGGAAAACAAAAAAAGCTGATGGGAGTTACGACGATGCCACCCTACCAGAAGAAGGACAGGTGCTTATCACAGAGTTTATGATTCGGGTCCCTATGATTGAATTCAAACCTATGGCTAAAATAGAGTTGGTGAAAGAATTGTCCGACCTGCAAAATATACAGTTCCATTTCAGGAGCTGGCAGTGCATACAAAAACCTGAAATCAACGGAAATACGTTTACATTTGATGTAACCAATATCTTTAGAAACATCCGAAATCCTACGTTTGTGATGGTAGCTTTCCAATCTGAAACTGGCTCACAGTTGCAGGATGCTTCGCTGTTTGATTCAGCCAATGTTAAAAATATTAAGGTGAAGATCAATGAGAACGTTTACCCTGAAGAAATGGAAAACTTGGATATCGCGGCAGGTAACTACGCTCTTGTCTACGAAATGTATAAGGATTTTAAAAATGTCTATCAAAATAATAATGATGTGCTTTACAACCCGCATAATTTTGTAACCGGAAAATGCGTTTACGTGATTGACACAAGTAAACAAACGGAAAATATTTCGAATTCGAAATCTAATATTATAATTACCGCGGATTTTGCACCCTCAGCAGGAACAAATCTATATGTAGTTCTCGTATCTCACACTACCTTAGATTATGATCTCTTCAATAACATAATCAAGGAAAATAATATGTAAGTCTGTTGTTACCAAAAATAGTTTTTCCGATCGCGAGTTGGGCTAGAACACCCCCTGGCAAGGGGCACCTTTTTTTTTTTTGTTAGTTTCAGAACAGACATTGATTCTCGTGAAATAATCATGTTAGCCAGTTGTTACCAAAATTGTTTTTCCGATCGCGAGTTGGGCTAGAACACCCCCTGGCAAGGGGCACCTTTTTTGAGGATCGGGCCAGAAGCCCCAATTTGTATACTACTTACACCGTAATAATAATAATAATAATATGCTTTTTTATTGTCATTATACATATATTTATATAACAATCGTCAATAAACAGTTATAACAACAATGGCAAAAATGGTCGTATAAAATGTAACATGTCATAAAGTAGGTCATTCAATGAAAAAACAAGACAATAATGAAAAGAACAAGTTGCGTCATGCGCTAAAGCCGCAGAAAGCGGTGCAGGGCCAGAGGGGAGTCCCGACCCCGCCCGGGCCCACCCACCATGGTGACGTCCCAAAACCAAAAACCCAAACAACTCACGGAAGAGTAGTTAGCGATCCGGCGTATGTACGCACCAGAGGGTGACACCCACAAATGTACGACAAACATGCAATAAATTACATTCATCAATGACATAAAATCAGTTAATAATTTACTATAAGTTCAAAAGACACGCAACTTAAACCTAATATCACAGAATTAAAGAATTATCACAGTTAAAACATCAATAAATAGAACTACTAAAACGTAAGTATCACAGAAAGACCAGTTAACTTTAAATATGTCAAGTGCAAGCTAGAGTACTCGATATTCCTCTGATGCTTTGATGACTGTTATGACGGACGATTACGACATCAATTGACAAGATGGTAGAACTGTTGAATATAAGGAACCGTATGTACCAAAATATACATCACAACATCCACTTCAGACCATGAAACTCGTCCAGTGAATACACCGAAGAAATTGATAGGTATTGCTCGAGACCCAATTATTAGACAATTCTCATTAATTTATGATTATTACTAAGTCCGAAAATCTACGTGATTTCAAGGCTCCTCATTCCACTCTTTCTACGGTCTTGAAGATGATTCTGTTTTTGTCTCGACGCATACGGGATTTCCCGCATTATGAAGGGCGCAAGTCATTCGAGTGATTCATAAGGTCGCAGAAGACTCAGTTTCCGCGAAACGGACCGTCACTCCGTCCTTCCCCTGCCGATGACCCTTGAAGAGACCTCGGGTGGGAGATGACCGATAAAAATGTGGTTCCACCGAGAACTGTGTAATAAATACTTACCTACCTTTACTCGGAATTTGTCCGTTTGAACTAGCAAGAGCCGCATCGTTCTTTGATTCCTCCGGGAATGATCATTTCGGATAAACCCCGTGAGCCACGGATCGTCTGCTATGGACAGTCTGGTAGAGCCAGAGGAATTGGAGTTTCTGATTCATGGGAAATTTCATGGGAAAATAAGTCCGTGGGAAACTAGTCGAAGAGAATCTGTTTTAAACATAGCGACTACTCGGATTGATTCGATCAGTTTCTCCAGAACTACCATTATGAGGAAGACTTTGGTGAGGAAACTGGCCCAACATTACTCATGTAAAAATTGCTTTTAAGGAGGTCTCAGTTGGTCGCAGTTCGTTATAAGTATTTCTTGAAATCGAAGGGGCAAAAACTTAAAAGTTGTACCTAAATTTGGAATTTTGAAGGATTTTAGGAATTCATTAGTGCACAGCCCTAGGGAATTGAAAAACTTAAATATTGCCGCCGGAATCATCAAAATCGAACAATAATTATAGTAGCAATTATAGCAATTATTGTTCGATTTTGATGATTCCAGCGCAATCTTTCAATTTTTCAATTCCAAAGGCCCATCCACTAATGAATTTCTAAAATCCTTGAAAATTTCAAATTTAGGTACAACTTTTCAAGTGTTTGAGCCTTCGATTTGGCGAAATACTGACCCGGAACGAGGAACGAACGTCGACCGACTGAGACTCCCTTAATTTGTTGTCTAATGTGTTCATCTGGTTTTAATGTGTCAAAACATCACGGGTTTGATTCTTAAACTAATTTTCAACAAAAAGTTCCTCTTAATGTTAATTAGAATAATACAGTAATAATAACTTCCGATGTTGGTTCGATGTTGGTCTTTAAAGTACGAATGAATCCACGACAAACATTCTTTAAAGCTAGGGTTCAATATTTCTGTTATGAAGTCTGTTGATGACTCGTTGTATGAAAATATTCTATCTATATTTTGCTTCCGAGACTACCAACGTAGCGGAAGCTTTATTTTCACTTTTCAAGGTTGAAAAAAAAAAAGTTCTCCAAAATTGAAATTTCCACTCGCGTTTTACGTTTCAGACCTTCCAGAACAATTTTGGTTCCTTGTCTGTCTGTCTGTGTATCTGTCATGAAATCCTTGTAATCGGCATTACTATACGAAGTTATACTCCCATTTCGATGAAATTTTCAGGAATTGTTTGGGTTGGCATGTAGACTACGTCCCCTGTCCCCTGTCCCCCTGTACTGTCCCCTACGAAAATCATCAACCCCGGACTGATAGTACCGTAGACTGGGGTGATAGTGATCAATTTCTACAGTTTTTCCTTGAAAACTACCAGTGTAATAATTCAAAAAAATCTGAAAAAAATAGTTTATATTCTCCCACAACTTACGAACAGTATCCTATATTAAACTTTGAAATTTTGTTGAATTAAGCTCATTTAAAAAAATAATTAAATTGATCAGTATCACCCCCCACATAGGGGGTGATAGTGATCACTAATTTAAAATCGAACTTAAACATATTAAAAACAATTAAAAATCGAACTTAAACAATTAAAAATTGTTTTTAGTACCCTGAGGTAAAAAAAAAACCCACTAACAACTCATTTCAGAACAATTTTTATTGAAAAACTAATGAAAACCAACTATTAACTTATAAAAATCAGAATAAAGCCAAAATTCAAGACTCGTAATATCCTCTTCAGTATTTATCATTATAATGAGACCATTCGTGGCACATGATTGGTACTGACAAGAAACAACTTATTTTAAAGCACTTGTTACCAAAAATAATTATGGACCAATCACTTTTTGACAGTTTCGGGGCATTACGGCCGTGATCATTATCACCCCCTGAAAATGATTTGTTTTTGTTTTTAACAGATAACCAACTGTAGTAACCCGGAAAAAAAACAAACAAAGCAGATATTTCATGCATACCTCTAGTAGAAACAAAGTCTTTTCGCTAGAACTTCATCACACAACACCCGACACGTCTGGAAAACTCAGGGATTTTTTTCCGGGGAAGCTCTGGACACCCTGTTAATTAATGATTGAATCTACTAAATCTGATGGCGTTGATATTCATAGAAAAACGTCTGGTGACCAACTCGCACAAAACAGAAAATCAGAATCAAATTAGTTTAATTAATTTCTGATCTACAATTTTTGTATGATATTGTTTGAGAACTCGACATCGTACCTTCAACTTGAATGTATATTAGTAGTTCTTCAAAGAAATCAAAATTTGTCAACCAGAGTTGACAAACATTATTATTTTTACGTGTCGCATGGGAAAATCAATTGGGCCGATTGTCACCAAATTGTCAAAATGTTTCCTTCTTGTTTTCGAATGTCTCGAAGTCGGTTAAAAAGTACGACATTTAAGTAGTAGCAACATCGTTAGTAACCTCCAATATTCCCCCCCTCCCGAAATATAAACGGTGTTGTTGAATTTCTCGGTCAAGTGGAAGAGTGATTTATTTACGTCCTAGACAAGGGAGCACGTGAAAAAAACGTAATTAGTTAGAATCGGAATGATGAATCGTACATGGATGGAAATAAACTGAAGGTAAAAAGAACCAGAAGTAAATCCAAGCACGTATGTACCGTTGCGGGCGCGCAAGTTCAAGCGGATACACGTCAACTTTGAAAGATAAGTAAGTGGAAGTAGCTTGGATTATAGTCCGGACCTGTTTGAGGGGAGCTGGGGGCCAAGGAACTGGGTTACCCAACTGCACTCGAATAAGTTTCTTCCTAACTTCAAACTGAACACTATCAGCAGACTTGCTTTGCTTCACCTTGTATAGGGACTTTTGTTGCATATAACTTCCACGTCTTACCTTATTGTACTCAAGAAAAAATTATTGTAAATTAAAAGAAAAAAAATCAACAAAAACAAATCTCAAAAAACAAAAATCAAAATTAAAAAATATAATCAAATATTTTTATTTTCAAAAATCAAAATAAAAGGTATTATTTTAATTTCAATTTTTTTACTCTTTATAATTTTTTCTCTTTTTAAACTTACTTTTCAATCATTCAAAATTTTATTTGATTTTAAGATTAAATTTTGAGCTGGCAAAGAATTAGTGTACCAATACAATACTATTAACAACTACGTTCATTGGATTTAGATTGGATGATGTCCATATTCATACCTAATTACCTAATTAGGTCATTTGTTACCTTGGCTACTGAAGTGTTGTAGGTACACTAAACTTCATCCCCTCTTGGCTGAGTAAGCCGTTCCTCCGAAGTCTGAAATCCGATTTTCCTTAGCTGGTTTATGTGCTGACGATGAGTTTCGGATCTCACACTAACGAGGTGCACAGCTCCGAATTTCTTGGGGATTTCACCAAATTTTACTTGGGCCATGAAATCGGACATTTACTCGGTCTCCTTGTTTGAGAATTCTTATATGCTTTGGTTCTTGTTTACTTCTTTCTTCCTGCGTCTCCTCCCCCTTGAGTTCTTCATTTCCGATCAGGTCCAGTTTAGTTCGAATAGATCTTCCGATGGTCACTAGATGTTACAACGGCTTCTGTTGCTCTTAAAGGCAGCGTAACGGCAAATATCATAGAATTTAGTAGACCGATAATTCGACTATAAGTGCTTTCGGGGTGTAAATTACTCTCGTTTTTCGGGAACGTGGATTGAAAATAATAATTATTGTCTGCTCGAAATACCTGAATTTCATACTGTTTCACGCTTCAAACGTAATACTGTACGTTCGGATGGTGTTGCAATCCGGGAAAATATCAATCATTCTAATTGGTTTACAATCCGTCGAGCACGAGCTTTTGAAGGTTGATACTTAATTCAGGGATGCAAGTAAAAAGGATTGCAACCTGTTAATAGCGTCGGTGATACCAACCTGTTCTGTGAGTCAACTACCGATGGAAAATTCGTCTACTATTTTCTGTTTATAACAAGGGATCGGATTCTTATGTTTTTACATATTCTTTTCTAGACAATTTATTGGCAATATTGAAGAAGAAGTTTTCAATAAGCAACTTAATTAAGTTAAGCCTATATCTACTTGGTTAAGCCTATTTTGGTTTATTATTTTCAATAATAAGCCATTGGAATCAAGCAAATTAAAAAAATTTTAACCCCCCCCCCCCACTCAAAATTTGATGTTTTACGTTTCAAAATACATAGAATCCGAAAATCGAATAAAACATTTTTCGCCCGTTCGCCGTACGCGGCACTTTTCAACACTGGACCGATTTGGTTCAAAATTGATATATGGGCCTCATTTGGGGTCTAGTTGTGCCGCAAAGCTTTTGGTTGATGTCAGTCACTTCTAAGGGGTGAAAATTGAGGGTTGAAATTTTCAAGAGTGTCCTAGCTCGAAAACTCTCGAAATAAAGGTATCGTTTTTTTCACCAATTTTAAATAGTATTGAATTTTTAGAAATTTGTGAGACCACCCGGAGCTCTGCAGGACAAACCGTTCGCACCCTACGAGTACCTACTTAAGGGTTTTCCTTCGATAAAACAGAATCACCAAAGTTCTCTAATCTCCGTTGAAATTTTACCTAGTCAAAATGCGATAGCTGTTCGTTTCTTCGAGTTGTATTCAGTTATGCTTCAATAGCAACCAGTAATAAAATTTCCATATGAAGCTCACTATTTCTTCGAATCGAGTGTGAAGCGTTTAGTTCTTCCTAATAAACTTGATTGTGAATGTGTGAAGGCAGTATGCTGGGTAGGTAGTAGGTACCTATGAATGGTAGGTAAAAAAAAGCTGCAAATTATTTCACAGAGGTTTATTATTTTCCAGTATAGATCACTCGTCTGCAAAGATCACAGCTTTGCCATTGTCACTATTTATTTTTTTTTTTGTTTTTACCTACCAACCAGAGGTACCTACTACCTACCTACTAGGGCATTTTTGAACATTTCAACCCTTAATTTCCATTTGGATTCCAAAGTTAGAGACTCTTTTTCTCATACAAGATCATTATTTTGAATTGGCTTGTATTATGCTTGTTATAGTAATACATCCAAGACTAACTTGTTTAATAGCGTGCCTACTGATTATGTAGGTAGCCTTTTCGTTTCTTCAATTTTCTGTAGTAGAAATTGAAATAATCGCTTGTCAATATCATTGTGATCGGATCGTGATCCAGTTTTATTATACCTAATGAATTAAAATTAAAACTGGAAAAGAAGTTGAAAGATACGAGACACGGGAAATTGCAATAGCTTTCTTGATAGCTCTGATGTCAATGGGATCTGCAAGTCAAGAAAACCTATACTCGTAAATGGTCTTGGTTACTATCTAAATAGGTATTCGTTTACATTAGTAGGAAACAGTTTAGCATGGTAATAGGTGTCGTAAAGATAAATAGAATACATGTCGAAGAACAGGAAAGTTATCATCGGTTCATATCGGGAAATTACCTTATGAATGGACAAGTATACAGACAGTTACTACTTATGTTTAACCAAAATCATATTAGTGTTGTTAAGAGACTGAGGTAATGGTTTTATTGTGGAAGCACTCAGGTGAGGTGAACGATCCTGAGGTCACTTTCACTGATCTTGAACTTGAACCGGGAAGGTTGGGCACACTTCAGGTGGGTTTATATTCGTTTACTCGTGATGAAATTTTTGGAGGACATCCAAAAGATTGATTAATCTATTATCTCCGACAAATCAATGTGAAATAAGGTGTGTACGTGGGCTAGTCTAGATGTCGTAATAGGAAGAAGCTTTAGGATATATTTACTAGTCATTTTATATTGATACCTATTTATCCGCTTCAAAACGATTAGTAAACGATACATGTATCCATCATTCACAAGACCATCGACTTGCCTGTGTTACAGTTCAAACACCAGATGTTTACAATATTCCTAATCCTTCGTCAGAGATCTCCTATTCGTCAAAGATGTCTAGTCGTTTAAACAATCTTGTTAATCAATCACAAAGTCGATATTTTTGAAAAATACTGCTTTAAAATACTGCTGAAGAAAATGGTGCTAATGAAATAAACTCAAAAGTTTCAACATACCTAATATATTGGAACTTTTTTGAATTTTTTTTCAGCAAATCCGGTTTGAAACATTTTGAAAAACATTCCTTAAGTTTTTCCAAAAATTATGAGTCGAACCTAATATGTTAGTATGTATTTATGTGTGTGTGTATGTATGTCATTCCAGACGATACTTGGACAATTATTTTGCAAACATTTCAGGTTTGTACCAAAATGTTCATAATAACAGAAAAGACGTGGTCGTTAGCCAGGTATTTCGAACAACCATGAAATGTCAAAATTTCAAAAATCGGTCAAAATGTGTAAGAGTTTTTTGTGGACATTATTTACATCTATGGTATATTCCGAATTGGCACCAAACTTCCAATAAATGTACAGTTTGAAAAATTGGAAAGTCCCCAAAAATTATAAATATATCTTTATTATTTTATAACAAACAATGTATAGGTACATAATATGTACCTATAATTGTATATTGAAAATATAATAAAATATAATGAATATAAAATGAAATCGAAAATAAAAATAATAAAATTGAAAATATAATGAATCTATATTATGAAAATCTATATTATATTGAAAATAATATTATAATGAAAATCTACGTCTATTCGTTTTATCAAAAAATAATGTATGAATAAAATGAGTGTGAGATATAAAACAGATAAGACTCCCAATTCACTTCCCTCAGTGAGAGCTTTCCAAAAACTGGTCTTGGCTTGCCGAAAATTTCGAACTTTTCAGTTCCCCTCCCTCTCAGAGGCTCCAAAGGTGAGGCCTACTACACACAACTAGAACTCAAGTTAATAATTATGTACATGTGGTACACTAGGCACCTATTAGTAAATCTTATAATCAATCACAGTTACATATTTTCTCAAGTATCTCAGGAATTAAGGAGTTTGATTCCAAAAAGTACTAAATACCATTTTCATCGAAATTAAGTTAACACTTCCCCAGGGTTTTAGGGGGGTAGTTCTACACAAAAATGCGATCACTTTGGAGCAAAAGATAATCTATTCCCTTGAAAAATGTGAATATTCCGTTTCATTTCAAAAGGTACCTACCATATCCAGCACAATGCCGGACTTACATCCGTTTTGTTTCAAAAAGTACTTAATCCATTTCGTTTGTTTTCAAAAAGTACTATTATCCACTCCGTTTGATTACAAAAAGTACTAAACGCCACGTTTTGTTTCAAAAAGTGCTACATCCATAAATTTGATATTTCAAATCTCGTTCAAAAATATTTCAAACTTTGAACTAGTTTGCCATTTTTTCCAAAAATATGTATTATTATTTAGAAATGTGTAAAAAATAACATCATTAGTTTATACCACGTTTTTCAGGTCGCTATGGTTTATCGCGTTTTTCTCACGTTTGACCAAAATGGATATAGTACCTTTTGGAACCAAACTCCTCAATTCTTCACGTTTTATAAGTATAAGACCATTTTCAATAACATTTAACATCGAGAGCTATATTTCCAGTGAAATCCGATTTTCTTGATAATTCGATTTTTCCTGATAAAACGACAAGTATTGGTCCTACTATTGGGAAATATTTGAAACGATCTCGAGACCGTTGTCGTTGCGCTCAAATGGTAGCAAATCTTGTATACTTTAAAAACAATTCAGTGACTTTTGGAGTTATAACCAAAAAAGTGAAATAAGTCCGACAATTTCGCTGATTTTCAAACAACCCGCAGTTCCCAAAAGTCTTTCGAAGCTGCAATGTTTGTTTATACAATGCTGGTACCATCCCTAACAACCAAAAAATCAGAACGTATCAAGTGTTTCCAATCTACGAAGCTTTTGATGTCTGACCTATACTGGGATTCACTGCAAGCAATAAACCAATTCTCCCGCCGATTGAAAAAGCTGTGTAAACGGTATATTCATTCATGAATTCCCGGTACTACTTGCCCTTGGAAGATTTACGACTTGAATCGCGTAATAAATGATGTTTTGACGGGTGACGCCGCTGAATACTGATAGGAGTGTATAGGTGTGGGAAGCCAAGGTCGGACTGTCCCCCGACTGTTTCGGGTTCAACTGAAGAATGAGTCACAGATGAATTTCTCCTGCAGCTCCCTGGTGAAGTTCTCAGGTCAAGGATGTTACAGTTGGTTCATTGGAATTGTCGCAATGTTTCCATCAAATGTTTCAGACCGTTGTCAACCTTTTACCTACACGGGGAATTCTGGGTATCTTATTACATAATATTGTCAATTTTGTATCTGTGTCGCCTACCCTCGAACAGATTCCCATGGATTTTGGATATTCCAGGGAAGGTTTCTGGCTAAAATATACATAGAACCTACTCCTTTCTCGTAAAACAGCCTCAATGCAATAAAGTTATCTTCCTTCTACGAGTAGATTGTACTTGAGCGATTAAATTTGGTACACTTGAGAGCACTGAAAGTGATTGGAATGAACTTTTCAGGTGTGGTATAGATAACTATTCAGTAAGTTCGATTTTGGGATATCTCCATTTCGTTTGAGTCTCATGTTGTTCTCATTTACGATGTACGTGTATAATTATGTGTACGTTGCTTATTAAAAATTATTTCATTTGGCAAGTTATTTCTTTTTTTATTTTTTTTATTTTTTCATCATACGCTCCTCTTTGATTGCATTAGACGTCTTGCTGCCCAGTACGTATTTCTTCTGGTGCACTCCAAGAGCCCGTCCAATTCTCCCAGGCCTGGAAATTCGACAATCCTCAACCTATCAATCATGAACAGAGCTACTGGCATTAGCCGCATTAGTGTTTGTGGAATTTGGTCATCCTCTGTGGTGAGGCTCTCCCAGTCTTTCCTTGCACTCGCAGCCCTCAATCTTTTTTCGTACGACAGATATGGCGGTAGTTATCTGTCTTTTGGAAGTGTGCAGTGACTGCGGTGAATCCAGCTGATTTTTCTGGGCACTTTCTTTCACCAGCAGGTCTTCTACATTTCCTTTCACAGTATAGTGGTTCAGTGTCTACTTCTAAGGATTCAATGCATTGCTTGCGAGGGGGCCGAGGTTACAGCTGAGCCCAGTGCAAGTGTAGCGGCCTGGGTGTCGACAAACATAACGATCTGCAGCAGTATTCGTGTTGGTCCCTCAAGGCCATCAATACTGTCAATACTATTATTAGCTATTTCGCCACCAAAATACGAGGCAGTTATAAATTGAATAGTCTTCCAAGTGAGCGTTTCAGTCTGTCCAGTAAAGTAAAAAGAGAGTAAAGTAATAACCATTTCAGGTTGGGCATTCCTGGCATCGCGGACTTCATCAGCTGTCTTCCAAAGGGAAGATCAGAGTTTGTTCTGATGATTTCGCTTCGATTGTCTCACCGCCCTGGGTTGTGATGAGGGGGGCGATGAGCAGCCGAAAAACGTACGCTGCCGGCGATGAGCCTTGAACCCACGATCCCCGCAGAGTTCGGTCCAAAATCCACCGCCAAACAACGAAGTCTCTCCAGTGTATGTCTCTCATGCTCTTCATCATTTGACTTTTCTGTATTATTTCAATTTGGAGGCTGTATTTATCTTTACTACAGCTCTCACCAGTAAATATTTTCTTCTGTAAATTTGTGTCGTACCTTCATCTACGGTTCTAGACTCATGAGGATGTGTTGCAATATTTGAAATGTTCCAAACAATACATATTCAAGAAATGAATAGTAGTCTCCCACATGCCCATGTTTCTGACAAATTGCACCAAGGAAAAAAATGTAAAGTCAAAGGGGGGCATATAAATCAAAAGTTTGGCAACAATCCTCCTTGGTTAACAAAACATGGATCTATACTTCTTATCTGTAAACGGTATGAATGTTCAGAAATTAGGTAGGGTATTTCTTACAAGAAATTCATGAAATCTATACGTATATCATCATAAATCGATCCTGAATCAAAGTTCGATTGATCGAACTTAGAGCTCAAGTTCTTAATCGATTACTATTATACTCCTGAGAATGAGGTGTGAACCCTTTCCATTTCCATACATTTGGCTCAGTCCAACTCTGCTCTTGAAATCGTATACTCGTACGATGTGTATTTGAACCTACTAACCTTGATATACTCGGCTTTCTAAGTTTTTCGGGTCGCGTATGTGAGATAATAAGACCAAATTTGAAAACACCTCGGTCCCTCGTCGCGCGCGAACTGATCAACCATCTGATCTAACCTACGCACAGTACAGGCACACCCTGGCTAGCACAACGGCTTGCAGCTCCAGACGTGACGCAGATGCTTGATGCAGATTCTTCAGGGCGACCTCATGGCTCTGCGCATCTCGAGGTGTTAGTAGGAAGCCAGAGGAGATACTGATCCCATTATGAAAGTTGGAAAAGGTCAGTGGAGCGAACGGGTGAACCGGGTTCAAATAGGTACTGTTTCTGGAGAAGATGACGTGATCTCGGTTTTCGATTTGTCAGTGAACAATGATTAATTTTACAGTTAGCGCCATTGAAGAAAGTTGAGATGATACCAGAATGCGTAATAGGGACCCACTGGGAGGCTTAACTATCTCTCCTAACAGACAAATGCGGAACCAAAATAGCGTAGATCCTTTCGTGATCCAGGGCGATTGGCTCTTAGTGTCATCATACTGGTGAAGATGTTGAAATTTTTAACAGTCTGCTGTTAAAATTTCAATTTAGAAGATGTCACGTTGTTTGATCTCAATTTATTGTGAGAGAGAGAGTGAGAGAGAGAGAGAGAGAGAGAGAGAGAGAGAGAGAGAGAGAGAGAATGAATGAATAACGTTTTATTTATTCTCGAAAATATTGGTCGCATGCGACTACTCTTCCTATTAACGAGAAAAATACAAAATTACGTTATAATTTTAAAATAAATGAGCGTTCACAATCTTTGACATAGGTAACACTGGACATGAAAATAATATAAAAAATGTAATTACATACTATGTTCTCACTTAAATTTTGAAAATAAATAAATCTGGATATCTTGCTTAACTACGCTAAAATTTGAAACAAAAAAGAATCATCTTATTCAATCATGAAAAAAAAATTAAGAAGGAAGAAAGAAATTTAAAAAAAACAAGTCGATGACAACAGAGAGAGAGAGAGAGAGTACATTCGTGGAGATACATTGTACATCACAATTATTGTCAAAAATGTAAATAACGGAAATTAGGAAATAATAACAATTTTTCCTCGTCATGAGTTCTCATTGTGTGAAATGAAATGTGCGCTAGGTGTGAGGGGGCTCTTACGACTCCCCCCCCCCCCCCCGTGGTGGTCGGTGGCTACCCGATCGGCCACGGGCCCCACTCACCATGGCGGCTTCCCGACACCAGACCACCATCGGTAGAACGAAATAGGTCCCACCAATTGTGAAATGGGTCCCACCAATCTATATTAACAAAACAGCTGTGAGTAGAATTGATAGTAAAACAAAAGAACCAAAATCCTCTAGCAATAATTTCTATTATCAACTAGAGATATTGCTCCTGATCTTGATGTGCATCAATCAATACATGTAAGTAAATTTTGAACTATCCTTACTGCCTCTCGTATTCGGATATTGACACAATGTGATGTGGATATATGCAGCTGGATGGGAAGTAGGCTGAAGAGATGAATATCATACGTTAAGTGGCATAAGTGTTGGATAGTCCGTACTTGGAGTGGAATTTGAAAGCTACTTAAAAGTGGATTAAAAGCTTAGTTCATAATAGGAGGAACATGTATGTAATGATATTAAAAAAACATAGTTAAAGATAATGTTGTTGTACGGATTGTACTTTCAGTAGGTATTTAGCTGAATATCCTGTATTCAAGTGTTCATATAGCCAAAGTACAAGTCATCATTGCATATTTTCTCTGATATTATGGTAAATATCAGTTCTTTGCTTGTCGACTACCTCATTTACCTCATCTCCTAATATGGTTCAGAGGTAGCCTCTCTGGCTGACCCCACATCTAACCCAAGTACATTCGATTTGTACCTTTCGAAACTTTACTTCCCTCTGATCGGACTCCATAACGACGAATTTGAGTTTTTGACAAGACATAAATTACTATCCCCGTGTCCTGAATTTATTCCACAAGACAATTCATTACTTGTAAGCCCTGAACTCAATTACTCAAAGAAAGAGGTCATGATTGGAAACGAAATTGGACCTAAAAACAACCAAAGAAAGGTGGGTAAATACAATTGTGACGGCCTCGTCCCAAGTCGTGACATTAGATGAATAAGTGGGCGGTGGTCCCAGACGCTCCACAGACGCTAAAACCAGTCAACAGGATGAATCAGTCAATGGACAAAACGAGCTGTTACCATTAATCAAAAACTCGAAGCTCGAGACCCAACGAACGATGAATATTTCATGATACTCCCTCCATTTCGAGTTCCAATCTATTCTGCTGGGAAGGGTACTCTTTTCTATTGTATTGGGAACCAATATCGGGAGCGTGCTCCGGATGATTCAGCACGGATATTGAACAGTTGCCAATCTTTGTTCAGAGCGACTTCAGGTTGTTTCGCCTCTCATTTTCCCAGACATCTTGGCCAACTTTCCTGGCATTCTTTTCCAGTCTAGGTAGAAGTTGGGCTACGTATGACTTACTAATGTCAGACACAAATTGGTAATGCTCAACATTGTACAATCCTAGAAATTATCACCAAAATCCTTGAAAAAAGTTTGCTTTAGGTGCAGCATCGCACCACAACAAAGCATGAAATGAACAATGTAGGATTATTTGTTGAATTGATCAGAACACTAACGCAATTAGAGAGAAACGGCTCGACGTCTGTGTTGTAGCAAATCCATCTCAGTTCTAAACCTTGTCTTAGTTGCGGAAATTGAGTTTTCGGCTTGAGTACCGATCCTGGTCCTTGAGACTACAGTATTTTATTCTTGTAGGGTCGTAAACCTGAGATCGACGAAACAGAAATGAAAACCTTGCGGGTGTTTTAATTTGGAAAGGTCAGAAGAGCACTATATTTTCTGGTTCAGATGACAATACGACGTTTCTTCCGAATACGAGACAAGGACAAACTTGTAATTTATATGTGATACGTTTGACAAAAAATGTATTTGGCATCATTCATAAAACATCGACATTTTAAACTATTTGAAATGTGATTTTAAAAATTGGGTCGTTTTACCGCGATTCCCGTGTCGTTTCCCATGACTTCTTCCAGTGAGATAGGACAGGCAAGGAGGGATTGAAATTCAGAACGGGGCTCCGAGCAAACAAGAGGTTTACGACTCGAGTAGTTTAATCTAATAGTCGGTGGCGCCCTCGCCATATCAAAAACATTCGTTCGCCCTTTGTGCACCCTGCTCAGCTCATAGAATGCGCTTTATATGTTTCATTGCTCCAGAACGCGGTGCACTCACTCTGCATACGCGTACTGTCGTTGACTCCACCATATTCATAGTTTGTCCTCTCGAAGTGCATTGACTTTAAGAACTAAGTGAAGTATCTTAGTTTTCTTATCGTACACCAGCTAATTATGTATCAGAAAAATGTTGCTTATAAGTTGTAACTTGGTGCAATAAAACAAGTAAAAAAAAAATTGGAAATCGCTTCTACAACTAATTTTCAACAATCTGTAGCTCATAGCCTTTTTTTTATAATACCACTTTTTTTCACTTTGATTTTTTTTTCGATTTTCGATCATTTGGCTCTGAAATATTCAAATCCTCTTATTTTCCGTGCAAATTAAATCTGATTACTCCATTAGAAATAGCTTTATATTTCGCATACGATGAGCTCTTGACAGGTTAAGGAAAACTGAGCACTAGGATAGTCTTCCTACAGTAGCTTAAAATTTATCAACTTATTTTTTTCAATCATTTTGGTGATTTTGCTTCCTCACTACCGAAGGTAGGGAAGCTTTGTATTCGTGAAAGAAGTGAAAAAAAAAAGTCCTCCAATATCAAAATTTCCACTTGCTTTTTGCGTTTTAGAGCTTCCCGAACAATTTTGGTTCCGTGTCTGTCTGTCTGTCGGTCTGTCTGTCTGTCGGTCTGTCTGTGGTCAATCCTTGTCCCGGGCAAAACTATACTAACCTGTGGTCCGATTTTGATGAAATTTTCAGGGATTGTGCGGGTTAGGTACTAGACGGTCCCCTATCAATTTCAGCACCTTCGGACCAATAGGAGCGAGTGCGCATGCGCAAACGTGAATTTCCTGGAACCTCGGTTTCTCGGTTTCTAATGAACCGATTTTGCTCAAATTTGGAGGTTAGTAACTAACCCCTAACTGTTTAGGGACTAACTGTTAGGGACTAACTTCTAAGAGACACCCTATAAGTTTCAATCAAATTGGTCAAGCAATAGCCGCTGCGCATGCGCGAACTTTAAATTTATTGTTACAACCAAAACTCCGCAACTATTCAACCAATTTCGATGAAATTTTCAGGGATTGTGTGGTTTAGGTCCTAGACGGTGGACCGCTAAATAAAATTCTACGTTGAAAATACAAAATATTATAAACTATAATACCTTATAAAAATTATAAAAATATTATAAACATTAATACCTGCAACCCTATCCCGCATATTATCGCCAATATTTTGGTATTCAATAACTCTTTGAATCATAATTTTTTCGCCAACTGATTCTATACGTCCATGTTACAATGAGTGAGGAAGCTATACTGCCCACCCAACTTGGCAGACGTTTTTTTTCTTGCTACGGATTAAAACACGGTTTTCTTCGGAAGACCTCAAAAGCTTGAAACATGCTTCATTTCGTCAGCTAGCCATCCTATAGAAATCCATTTTCTTGGGTGACTATGGAGTTTAAGGGGGGAGTTTCCAACACAGTTTGTGTTTGAATGCGAAAAAACGTGTTATTAGTAGTGTGGTTACTCTATGAGTTTGTGGAGACGAGTGGAACGTGAATATGGACTCCTGTCATCTTCAAAGCATACCTTGTGCATACAGTATGTTTGTATGGTATGCTGAAAATCGACGAAAACCAACAATAGCCGTGTGGGTACTCTATGAGTTTGTGAAGGCGAGTAGAACGTGAATATGGACTCCTAACATCTTCAAAGCATACCCTGTGCATACATTAGATATGTTGATATGGTATACTGAAAATCGAAAAAACCAACAGTAGCCGTGTGGGTACTCTATGAGTTTGTGGAGGCGAGTAGAACGTGAATATGGACTCCTAACATCTTCAAAGCATACCCTGAGTTAACATTAGTTATGTTGGTATGGTATAATGAAAATCGAAAAAAAACAACAATACCGTGTGAGTACTCCATCATTTCGTGGAGACGAGTAGAACAAGAGTATGGACTGCTAACATCTTCAAAACATACCCTGTACATGAAGTTCGTTAGCATATATTCTTGTTAGCGAATTTTCAAAAAAATGGAGCTATTGCGATGGCCTCAAAATTTTTAGAATGGACTTTTTCGAAACATTTCTTCAATTAAGTCCGTTTTGTAACATTCTGAAACGATCTCTGAAGAGTGCAAAAAATACGATTTCTTTGAAATTTCGCTCATTAATTGATGCTACATAAATGGTGTTTTTCCATTTAAAGTACCTACCATCCACAATCAAGCTTATTTTTAAACTTCCTACATCGTCGGGTGCTTTCAATTGATTTGATTTTTGAAAAGAGACTCAAGTGAGTGACTTGAAATTCTAATCGAGGGAACGAAAAAACATCGCATTTGATCAACTGAAAATTGGCAGATCAGCTTCACATTTAAGCTTAGGTATTGTGGTTAATTGGAAAATATATTTGGTAGAAGGAGGTCACGACACCTCATATTATATGGAGATTAGGGACCATTCAAACATAGAATCATTTTGCCTTCAACTTCACCGTGAACTCGGGAGTCTCAAGCAGTTTTGAACCCATGAAATTTGTATGTAAACAAAACGACTGTCCATGGGAGAAAGGCCGATTACTATGATCGTCGTCCAATTCACTAGCGATGGAAAAGGCATGCATATCGTTAACGGTCCTTTTAAAACGAAAAAAGGAAGCAAAATCCTCTAAAACACGCGATATTATGCACGGCAATCTTGAAATTAGCGAAGCGTGAAGCGAGCGCCCTCCCTCCGAAATCAGCGGGAATTACCAAGTTGCGAATCCGTGATGAAAGGTTTATTTTGCCCGTCATTATCGCGGCAGAGGCTCCTAATAATCGGACATTTTCGTTTTTAATGTCCGACTCGAAGGAAAATCACTGGCATTGCAGAACTCCTGGCAGAAATTTATGGACAGCAAAGGACGTTCGAGGCCTCTCATAGACAGCGGATTGAAACTTGGAGTTTTGTCTCCAGTTCTCTTTACCTATTTATCTTACGTTCTTCGTGACTCTTCCTAGTCAGTCTTCTTTATTCAGTCGTGACTTCTTTAGTCAGTCAAAAACAACGTGGAACAAGATCTTTTCGTATATTAATAATTTTGCATCATAATTCCATTCCAAAGTTCTAGCTTTCAATACATTTAGACCCTAAAATAGTTTCGTATGTGTTAAGACGAGAAAAAGAGACTAGTTGACGAGGAGTGAAAAACAATTTACGCCGAATACAAATGAAGACTTCGGCCAAAAAACAGTCTATGTTACATTTTTGAAATTTTACGGAAGAGCAAAAAAATTATTGAGATCTTTAGATCCGAGAATCGGTGGCCCTAATGTAACATAGACTTCTTTTCGCCAATTAAATGCCAATCCAACAAAAACGACAAAATATTCTGCAAATTATTATCATTATAGAGCTGTTCTGTAGTAAGCGTATTTTAAGTTACTACAATAAGGCTTAAGGATATCTAAGCTGTAAATTATTACAGAATGGAAATTTAAGTTTTGATATGTTAGGTTTTTCTTCTTTCTTTATTGGTATTTAACATTCAGCTATAATCAAAACATAATTCGCATAAACGTTAGGTATCTATGAAAATTATACATTAATCACATTATCGACTAAACTTATATTTTAATACTATTTTCTTCTAAAAATGCCAACAATATTTGAAAAATATTTACCTACATTTCTTTCTCTTAATATACATTTATAACTAAACGGTGTTTCGAACAATACATACAACTTCTTAATAAGACATCTCTAGAGACAGAGTACCGATCGCACTGCATCAAAATGTGCTCTACAGTTCCTTCTCCACCACAATGGGGGCATGAGTCACTATTAATTTTTTTCGCCATTGCTTCTTGTTACTTTGGCCAAGTACGACGGACACAAAGCATGATTACTCCTCATTCTACATATAGCTCGAACGAATTTCTTGTTAGAATTGGCATGTTTGAACCATGTGTCGCTTTTAAGTTGTGGGTGGATGTCTTTGAAGAATCTACCTTTGTCACACCCCACATACCACAACATACTCCACATAACATAAGGTTGCCCCGAGTTTTTTTTTAGAATTTTTCGCGTCTCATCCTTCCAGTCTTTAAATATTATGCTTCGTGACTTTGATTTATATTATACGTATTTATTATGTATTATATATTTATATTATACACATATATTAAGTGTATCTATATCATTTCCCGATAGTAGGTATCACCGAAGAATCCATTCCATCCACGCACAGAAATTCGGAATTCACACGAAAAATTCAAGTGCGGCTCAAGCCAATTCGTCCATCCTCACGATGGTCATAGACATCTAATAGGTCAAGGGCAGGGTTCAGGCATGGAACACCCAAGTCGCACCATGGAAGGGTTGTCTGGAGATGAGCGTGGCTGTTTCCGGTGTTTGAAATCCCAAGTGACATGAATGAATCTCACCAGCTCGCCTCCCTTTCGTCTTCTTCACTCATGTTGGGAGGGAACACAATATTTTGAAATTATTCGAACGTACAGACAGAGTGATAAACCAGAGTGCTGTATATGCACTGCTGCATGAGTACATAGTTTAGCTTTGAAAAATCTGGTGGTCAGAAAGCAAAATTGCTATCATTATCGGATTCAGCACTCTCTAAAATTCCTGTATTCGACTACATGAAGCCTAAAAACCAAAATTACATTACTATGCGTTAGTAAGAAGAAGGTAGTCTGATAAAAATCAAGTGTCCTCTCCCGAGAGCTCTTCAGTGCCAGATTGCTCCATCTGAACTGATTACTGTGTTATCGGCAACTACATTACAATCCATCACTACTCATCAGTGCTTCAGGCAAAGCCTAAAAACTCTCTGTCACTCTTTCATTAACAACCGTTGCTCAACGTGGTTTATCCCACCAAAATGGAATCTTCTGTCGGATTTGAATTCGTAGGACTCTGAAAGAGCCTCTGAAGACCGCCTCTTTTGATTCTCTCTCCCTCCTAGTTTGAGGTAACTAACAGTTTAACATGGATTCAATACTGCAATACTTTTTATTTGCAAAAATACATAGTGTAACAGCAATTGTCAATCAGAAAGAAGAGAGAAAAAAATCTAAGAGGAATACAAAATTTAAGGGAAGAGGTGTAGAGAATGTGTGCCCCTGTCAGGATAGTTAGAGTATCCATTGATACACAAAATAATAATCACCTAGAACACCGCAGCACGCGATGATGGGGCCGGGGAAAATGCCAGCCCCGCCCACCATGGTGACATCCCGAATCCAAAACCAGCGAAGATGCGCAGGAGTGGAAAGACGTGAAAAACTCGCCAGGAAGGCCACCCCCGGGCGGGATAGGCACCACCCCGGCCTCCAACATCCACACATCAATTAATTAATTTAAGTAAATTGAAAGCAACATACTACAAAGTAAATGAAGTCAACAATTACAAATTAATGATAATATTACTTCGATGAGTCCAAACTGGTTCGAACTAGACATGTAGAAGTTTTTTTCTTTAATCGCTTCGTACAATTTATAGTACATCTTCAGGGCTGACGCAACAAACAGAGAATAGAAAATTTAGGTTAGGTAACTAAATTTACATTACTATTCAGTTAACTAACCGAAATTTTCGATTCTCTGTTTGTTCCATCAGCCCTGAAGACGTACAATAAACTGAACCTGATATTCTCTAAAACCTGAAAATCGGTTGCCCATTATGTCTTAGATACATCTGTGTCGTGTATCTGCTATGGAATTCCATTCTACTACCGCAATTTTCTTTCCATTTCCCTTATTTTTCTCCATAGAACGATTCTTCATTTAAATACCTACTGATGCTCGTAAAATCTTAAACTTTAAATCGTTCTCGTTTACTTGAAAAGAATGCACCGGTATCTCTGCATGTTAAGAATCCCGCTGAGATAGCGATTACCCATTTTATGTTACGCATTATGACAATCGGCATCCGTTACTGTAATAGGTCGTTAATATTGGCATGTTAGTGACTTCATGTCGTTCGGTTTCAATTGTGGGAAAACAAATGGTTTCGTAGAGCGAATCGTTAACAGTTTAATGACCTGAGAAGCACTCGCCGAAACTCTTCTGATATGAGTTGAGAGAAATGAGGGTCTCAATAACGAATTTTTATTAGGTCGAAAATGGATTAAAGGAGCTACGGAACTCTCAAATTTCTTACAAAATAGCGTAAGAAAGTTTAGTTGGTTCTTTCATATTCTTTCAAGTAGCATGCCTCGCTACCTTAGCTTTTATCTTCCAAGAGCGATGAACTTGAAGTGAGGCAACCACAAGTCATTTTGAAGCCCCGTGATTAGTGCATACTTACAAAAGTACACGCACCTTCCTCGGGAAAAAGTCGGCCTACCGCCTAGACGTGAGGGCAGTCACCCATGAAAGTATATCGCTCCTCTAACGGAACAAATAATTTTGCGGATGATCCGGCGAAAAACGATTTTTTGTGAGGCGTCGGAATCGCACAAACTGAGCCCCACTATTTTGCGGGGAGAAAAGTAAAAGAGGAACTGACTGGTGGTATTCCAGGTGTCACTCTTTTCGTAATAATTCAGATGTAATACGAATCTTGTCATTTTTCGAAATGTATGGGAGTGGGATAATTGCTCTAAGTACAATTCTTCCAATAATGGAGGCTACACATAATGGACCAGTTTCTTTGGATTCAGAGAATTCAAAATAATTTTGCTCGGACTGTCTATTTGTCTCAGGGTAGAATTTTTTTGGAATAAAGGTATGTTTATGACAGTATCAATTTTTATAAAAATTTTCCAGAGTATGGTCGTATGGAAGCAACACATCTTGAAACTACGGTTTCATAGGTCCTGTTTGTTGTAGAAAAAGGTCAAACAATGTAAAAAAACTAGATTTTCCAAAAACGAAACCAAAACTGGTTTATTAACAAACACCACCTACCTTCGTATCAAAGCTCTTGGGAAATTATTTTGTACGAACAATAAAAAAAACCTCTGCCAAGTGGGTGTGGTACATAACCCGATTGTATAGATGATCTGATGCATAGTAGTTAATCTCAAAACATCGATCTCTAAGTACCTTCCACTACCCTCATAGGGGACCATCTATACGCTAATCTGGACAATCCTGAGAAATTTCGTTGAAATCGGATGGAAAATGTAGAAGTTATGGCTGTTACAAGGAATTCACGTTTGCGCATGCGCAGCAACTACTATTAGTTAGGGGAGATGATTTTCATAGAGGACCATCTACACGCCAATTTGAACTATCCTAGACAATTTCATCAAATTCGGATGAAAAATGTAAGAGTTATGGCTGTTACAAGGATTTTACGTTTGCGCATGAGCAGAGACTACCGTCAATTTTAACAACTTTATTTCCATTGGGAACCATGTAAAACCTAATGCGCATAATACCAGAAAATTTCATCGATATCGGATAGAAAATGTGGCAATTATGGCTGTTACAAGTAATTCACGTTCGCGCTTGCGCAGCGGCTACTATCAGTCCGGGGGTGTTGATTTTCATAGGGGCCCGTCTACACGCCAACCTGCACAATCCCTGAAAATGTCATCGAAATCGGACGAGAATTGTAGAAGTTATGGCTGTGGCAAGGATTTCATGACAGACTGATAGACACACAGACAGTCAGACACGGAACCAAAATTGTTCAGAAAGGTCTGAAACGTAAAACGCGAGTGGAAATTTCGATATTGGAGATTTTTTTTTTAAACTGAAATGTAGAAACAAAGCTTCCGCTACCTTGGTAGAGTCGGTAGCAAAACCCAAGATCAGTGGTTTTCTCTCCAGAAAGTCTTCTTTTTTTTTCGGCTGGCAGGTGAGAAATCTTTAAGATCCACAGGTGGAGTTGGATCTCGTAAGATACCTGGAAGAATCCGCGTCTTCTGGTTATATGGGATTCAAACCCACTAAAAAACACCTCCTTTTCTTCCCCGTTGGAACTCAGCCCGGAACCGTTTAACACATTACTTCGAGCTGCGTCCTGGGGCGATTAATCAGTTCTGGGTGAGGGGGCGGACCAGATGCTCCCTCCTCTCTCTTTCTCGTTCTAATAGTATCTTCCTTGTCAGGATGCTTTCTGTGTACTCTGGCTCAGCAGTCCAGCTCCTTTCACCTTCCAGCATCCTGCTGACAACATCCTCGGTGTTGCTAAAACCAGAAACTCTCTTAGAAATTTCTTGATGGTGGCTGAGTTGATGTGGTGGTAGTAGTAGTAGGTAGTGGACTGATGGTCTCTCACACTCTGCCCAACGCGGGATAGCAAATACTACATCAATGACACTCTCGCTTGCTACACCAGTGGCCACTAGACTTCAAAGAACCAATTAACTGCTCGGAGTCAATTAATTTCAAAATATTAATATCAAAGGAAGTCGACTTGTTACTGGCTGACAAATGGTAAGGAAAGAAGAAGCTGTCCTCCGAAATGGATCAGGTCAATCCCCTGATGGGTGCTCTGTTGACCTCTGGATGACACAACACTTATCACTTTAAGTCTATCTCAACAGCCTTTCAAAGAAAGTACATTTAGTTTTAGTTTTCAGTTTTGCACATAAGGAATTTAATTTATGATTGTAGTTTTTACTTAGTAAGTACCTACTTTGTAATAGTTGTAAATTTGATTTAGTTTAGATTAGATTGATAATGATTAAAATTATTAGGTACCTAATTGTTACACAGCTCACACTTTTGTTCAAGGATTTTGGTTTAGTGGCCAAAAGTTCCCAATAGTCCAAAATGTGTGTCCTTCAAGGCTGCGCAAAATTTCATCCATACACTCAGTGCACCTTTTGGAAAAATAATACGTCTCCCACTTCTATCAGTGAGTCTGCAGAAACGTGAACTAGATGACCAAGCCTTTGCACCAGACGTACTCGTATTATATGGGTTAAGAAGACGAAAGTCCACGTAGGTTGAGACTCGAAAACACACCCACACCTCCAGTCTGCACCCGATCAAATAAATCCACCTTCAGAAACGGATGTAGGATGAAAGGAGACTCAGATCCGAGAAAAAATAAATAAATAAAAACTTGTATCTAGGACGACCGGGCTCAATCCACCTTCCCGGACTTTTACTTTTTTTCCGATCTTCCCTTTTCTCGACCGACCGATGACCTTATGGTTTTTCAGCGAATTTGTTCCTATTTTTCCCCCTTCGTCCTTTTCTTCGAGGGTTCCGGAGGCTGATTGAAATGCTAGACCAAGGACTAGTCGCGAGGAACGGGTTTCGGTCTCAATCAAGACTGGGAGCGTCGTCAGTCAGTTTACAGTGTAGCTTCACGACGATACACACCTTTCTCAATACTTTCCTCAACTCACCTGGAAAGTGGAAACTGGAGAGGGCAATATTATTGTATTACGAGTGTTTACTATTAAATCAGTGTCTTCCAATTCCGTTGGATTATAATAACATAATAGAATTTGGAATAACATAAACACACTGAGTGGGTTTTGAAGTCGAAACTCAGTCATCAGCGTGCCATTGACTTTCGTTTCAGGTGTTCAATGCGTAACGTATAAATCTCCAAAAATTATGATTTCCTTGCACTTTGCTTTTTTTCGGAGTTTCAGGGGCAATTCTTTGCTAGGGCCGTCCAAATGGCTGGAGTTGAGGCACTTGCTGAATGGCTGGGATTAGTTTGCTCTGGTGAGATACGGCTGTTTCATACGGGAAGCTACCTGTGAATTAATAATAATAACGATAATATTTATTTACAATTTTCACAATGTATGAATGGAATTGTCAAAAAATTAAAAAAAAACTACAAATATCATACACAAATTGAAAAAAAAGAGGACTACCGATGTACTCTCTATTCTAATCAGCCAAAGCTGGCCCAAATGATTGAAAGAACTCGTGGACACTTTAAAATTCAGCTTATAAAATACTTGTTTAATGCAGACTTTATTTTTCCAATCGAGCAGCTGAGGTCACCGTCTCCAATGCGGTTGAGAATCTTGATAATGGAAAAGCTGGCACATCGTTCAGAAAACTTCATTCGGTGACGAGGGACTGTCATGAGGTCGGTTCGTCGTGTCGAATAATTATGGTCAAACTTCATATCTTCAAACCGCGGAAGAAGTTTCCGAGTGAACAAAATATCGTGATACACATAGGTGGCAGGGACAGTCATCAGCTTCTTTTCACGGAATTTTCCTCTACAAGACTGCCCAGGTTTCAGTCCCAAGAGCATTCAGCGCTCGTTTTTGCATCCTGGAAACCAAGTTCTGATTTGTAGCTGACCCCCAGAATACCATTCCGTAGGTAGCACGTGACATCACGAGCGATTGGTATGCTGTGAACAGATTCGCCATTGTTCAACTGGGCACTAGGGATGGGCGATAGTCAATAGTTCAGCACTATCGATAGGTCGATACTATAGATTAAAAACTGTCGAAAGTTTTTAGACAGAGGCTTCTCCTATTTCGTATGCACATGTTTGATGGAGAATTTAATGTTATGTAATTGTTATTTAATTGAATAATATGGACTATTACTTGCAGGATTTGGTACATTTACAAGATTAAACAAAGATTTTAAACGAAAATATTCAAAATGTATAAAAAGAGTTTCCAGTTTAGCACTGCTCCTGGAGCCACATATTGCCTGAAAGCCTGAAGAGAGAAAGGGAGTGAGTTAAAGAGGTAAGGTTGAGAGGTAAAGTCGATACCACGAATTTTGTTTCTTTGCACAAGTGAATATCTAATTTCTCGAAGTGAGGTACTCACAATATACAGCAGGTAATAAATACTGACACGAGCCTCAACTTCGAGAATACCAGTTCAAAGCACTTCTCAGTGAATCGAGGAATGGAATTCCTGGAGTTGAGGCTGCCTCGCTCGTCTCGGTATTTTTTATCACAGCCCTCCGAATGCTAAGATTTTCAAATACAAAAAAAGTTAAGATCTATCGATAGTGGATGACTATAGTCCATATAGTATAATATACTATAGTTTAGTTAACTATATTATAGTTAATTACAACCGATATATCGATAGTAGCTATTGACTATCGCTCATCGCTACTGGTGACCCGAAGAAATTCAATTCAATCATTTCATTATACCTACATCATTGTGATGTATTACTGTGATTGCTTTTATAATTATACCTAAAGTATGTAGAGGAAGCACTATTTCAATTTTGTATTATAAGTCAAATTAAAAATAAGTAAAATAAAGAAGATTTTTATTTATTTCCATTGGAAAAGCTTAGATTCATTTAATTACATCAATAATAGTGTGGCAGATAAAATTTACTCTTTTTACCGAACGAACGGCTTAAAAAACCATTAATAAAACGCATGCAACCATTTACTGATCATCAGCGCTATTCAAAACTTGACACATTGTATGGTAACCCAATTTTGGCGAATTGCATGGATGCTAGACCTAAGCTTCTTTCAAAACCCTATCGATAAAAAAGGTATGCTAAAAAAACAGAATATTGTCAATATTACTCGTATATGGGTCATTTTCCCAGAAAGGGCCAATCGTTGTCCAGAGAAGATTCCGAATGCCCATTTATGATTTAGGCATTTAAAAAAATTCTCAATAAACTATCAACTTTGTTCTACTTCGGGCAATCAATAAAATATGCACTTATTCACGCTAAAATATAGAAATTAAAGTTTAAACTGCTAAATGTCCAGTAATCTGCCATGTCCGGACCCCTAGGTAGTCAACTTTGCTTGAACACTGTGAATCACCTAGGAAAGCAGCGGCCTGAATTTGTAGTGATTCTTTATTGCATATACCTAGACATGAAAAAAATGGGTTTGCAGATTTTTTCAGAAGCAAATAAAGCGAGCAGGAGGATAAAATGTGCTTGTCCGGAGGTTTCTGTCTTTAATCTGCCTTTTTTGTGTTTTCGTATTTTGGCGGCTTTTTATCGTTTCCCGCGGTTTTACTACCACTGTAAGAGGTGAGGTTAGTTGTTAAGTTATCAAAGAAAGCGGCGGGAATCGTATTTCTTCTATGTGGAGGCGTTCACAAGTGGTTTCAGTTGCAAAAACGTGGTGTCACAGTCACCGTCTGTCTTTCATCTGCCCTCTGTGAAACGGTAAGAAATCGAAATCATTTTTTCTTTTTGGTCTCTAGTTCTTGTTTCTACCGAGCTGGTTCCTGTGATATGGTAACAATTCAGCAGAACAGCACCAGAATGCGGGAAAAGCTGAAAAACCTAAGTGCCACCCAGGAACTTGTGTCATTCATCCGCCTTTTTCAAAAGACAAAAAAATACTTTTTTCAAGTTGTTAACAATTTAATTTTAATTTTCCGTTGAGATTTAAAAACTTTACATTTTACCTTAAAACTGTATTCAGCAACCGTAAAAATCCCCTGTTACCAAGTTTTGGCTCGAAAAACCGATAAATCGAGATTACTTGGTTACTTTCGGAGGTTTCTAGGTTGCTATCAGAAAAACCGTGTTCCACGTTGGTTTAACCCTTTTCTACACCTGCGTCCCGCCCTGGTTCAATTTTTGGAATAACTCCCAGTTCTCGCTCCTCATGGAGATGGGGTTCCGAGTATTTTCCTTTACGCGGAAACCACGCCAATAGGTTTCTTTCGATAGGGTTTCTTCTTTAATTTTTAATTAATTAATTAATTAAGCGTCCCACTGTGTGTTCTTTCGTCGAAATTCTATCAGTATGGTGTGAGGTTAATCCCTGATTTTTGGCAGAACTTGAGTCGGACTTTAAGTTTTCTGAAATCTTGGGATACCGATGGTCCCTTTCTAGGAAAATGACCCATATACTAAACACAATTTATTATTTTTAAGTGGAGAGCCAATCAACTTTGTTATCATTATTTCAGTAAGATGTGCTTTTCTTGCAGTCTGAAGTATTGCAAGATTGAGAATAGATTTCGATGGTTGTTTCCTTTTCTTTTTTTCCCTCTTCTATTTCGAGAACACCTGAACATAATTTATTTATTGATTGTATTGATGTTTGTCAAAGCAGAAAACTATCAACAATACTATCAAAAACATGTTTTTCTGTCTGCTCGTTTGGTAGAATTTCACTTTAACAACTTCAGAAGTTTCGTGAATGAAATAGGTAGCTATTCCTCTATCAAAATATCTATCAATAGTACTGTAATGAGCTCTCCGAACTGGAGCAAAATCAAGACAGGTATTCAACACGTGTTATTGACAACTGTCACGTGTTATTCCCAAGTCCCGTTTTTGAGGCGCGAAAATGTTTTTCCGGTTTTGAGCTTTCGAATGTCGAATGACCGTTATTTCCCGCTCAGACAAACAGGGTGGCTGACCTGGTTTTTGACTCGAAAGAAAAATTAGCATAGTCGCTCTCTGAGTCATATGGACCGATCGATTAGTGACCTTGTGCGATAAACTTGATCCCGCGAAACAGCATCGAGGACGAGCGCGTGTGACGTGTCTCCATTCAGGTAATTCCCGAGATTCTGTGCTGAACTCAACAAGCTTCTCTTTCCCGGAATCTCATAGAGTTCAAGACTCACTGGAGAATCACCGATTACACATTGTGATGTACGTACCACTGCTCATAGTCTATTTCAAGTTCATTCGTAAGTTTCGACCCCATAACGGGTAGCCAATTAAAATTTGCCCAACAATATTAGGTACCAGGGGCTGTAGACCGATGTAGCACTAGATGACGTACCAACACCAACCTGGTTAACTGAACTCACCTGCTCTGGCTGCTATTTCGGCAAGTTCGGTGTGATCGGACATCCACTTCTTTCTTTTTAATTCGTCTTTCCATCTCAATTTCGAGCTGATTTGTTATACGTGAAAGCCTTTGATTGTGTGTTTGCAAAAGGCGTGCCACAAAGAAGTAATATATGATTCTTGTGGAGAAGGAAACAGATAGAACGTCGTTATCCTTTACCATTCACGTTTGAATTGGCTAGCGCTTTCGGGGAGAGCTGTGGCCCCTTTCTCAAGGCTACAATAAAAAA
This sequence comes from Apolygus lucorum, assembly GCA_009739505.2. Classification (NCBI taxonomy): domain Eukaryota; kingdom Metazoa; phylum Arthropoda; class Insecta; order Hemiptera; family Miridae; genus Apolygus; species Apolygus lucorum. The sequence continues at coordinate 41,244,910 of CM019168.2, read as the reverse complement.
CGATTTATTCGGACTGAAAATAATAATAATAACATTGAACAGTGTAATATAATCACGGTTAGTAGAATCAACCAGTCAAAAAATTCTCATTAATTAATCAGATTCGCCAGATCCTGTAGAACAATACTGTTTCACATTTCGATCAGCTGAAATTTGAACGGAGATTAGGCCTCTTTTGGGATTCACACTCGTGTTTCTGATTTATCGTAAGCCTAACCCTTAAATTCTCGTAGGGAACGAACGGTTTGTCCTACAGGGCTCCGCGTGGTCTCTAAAAATTCTAAAAATTCAATACTATCTTAAATTGATGGAAAAACAATACCTTTATATCCAAATTTTTTGAGTTATTTATTCCAAAATTTCAACCCCAAAATTTTTCTGCCCACTATTTAAGCAATTTTTTTCTTGGTCGATTCCAAAGGTTCATTATTGAAAATAATAAACCAAAAGGGTGATTCAGCTGTTACGGAATATCTGAAATATTTGTTTCTTAGCTCACTTATAGCTTTCTCCCTTCCACTCCTTCTAAATACCAATCAAATCGTTTTATACGGAAACACAGGGTCCTCAATTTCTCTCCATTATCCTAGCAGGTACTTCCTTTCGGTACGACATTTACACCTGAATGTTTAACGCAGGCTCTTCCAAGCTGAGATGTGACCGATGATTTAGAGGGCGCCGGGCCGTCGCTTGTAGTGTTATGCGAGATTACACAACAGCCTACGTTATGCTAATGCGCCGCAAGTAGCTTTGACCGATCAGGTGAAAGAACATCTTTGTTACGTGTGCTGTAAAGCACTTGACTCCTCCACTTCGGTGCGACTCCGTGATCTTAATAACGTTGTCCAGCATGTTTCCAACTACGCTGATATTGTGTCTACAGTCTATATCGATCATCCATCCTTTACACGCACTTTTCATAAAGCGAGGCAGACAGACGACCGGCTATAATAATAATGAACATGCTTTATTTAACAAAATATAAATACATCGTCTAAACAAGGAGAGCCATGAAATATCTTGGTCCATTGTGGACCGACAGATAGAGTTCCCTCTTGCAGAGAAGAGATTAGAATGAAGCTACTTACGAAAAATCAAAGCTTATTGAAGCGATATTTATTGTTGGTCTTGAATCTCAATTGCCATGCCACTCTACAAAACCCAACCACCCGAATGTCAGCTTCCCTAAGCAAAAATAAGAACGAGCTCCTGGACTATACCGGCACATCGAAGAACTTTCTCCCAATGCTGCTGTATGCGGAGCACTGGGCAACGAAATGGAAAGCCGTTTCGGTCATCTTCTGGCTGCATAACTGGCAGGCTTGATGTTCGATGTCTCCACCATAAGAGCGGAATCGGAGAGGCAAGACGTCTCCCCTTACCTTAAGAGCCATCTAGAAGCCCAAAAGGGCCTGTCCCTCAAGATAGAGACATCGTGACTCAAAGAAGAGCTGGGTATCAATTCTTTGTACTGCATCCTTGCTTCAAGCGCTCTTGTTTTAAATCGCAGATCCATTTTTGTCGCGACTCCACGAAGTGCCTCATCAAAGCTGCCATTCCTCAAACAAACTTCTACTTCCCTTTCCAACTCTATTCCATACTCCGAAGACAGCGCATCCCATTCTCTGACCCAGAAGACACTAGTCCTCAAACAAGCCTTCATCAGGAAGTTAGGCAGTCGCTCATCAGGCACTTTCTGCGTGTACTATGTAATTGAAGTGCATCTTCAGGGTGAATAAGAAAATCGGCCCCAGGTCTCACTCCAAAAACAACATGTATCATCTTCAGGAAACTCCTGAGTACCGATTCGACACAATCGTAACTTTGTGATGCTTAGCAAAGTATCGATCTCATGATTGGATCAAATAACTTCATTTTTGCTGAGAAAGGGACCTGTTCTTGTGAAAAAAAGTTCTTCCATTCACTGTGTGCTGCGAACGACCGGCAACAACCTACTCAAACCTACTCAAATTTGCTTTTCTTCCATCACCTCCGGACGTATGATTTTTCACTTTCATCGGCCTTTACCGAATTTTTACTTAATGAATGTCGGTTACTTAATGAATTATTGCACCTACAATGTTGTGATCAGCTGTGTGAGCAGCCAATCTCATAAATTAGCGATGATTTAACGATCAATATCTTGATTTTGGTGTATTGTTTGCAATAACGAACCTTTGGAATCGAGCAAGAAAAAAAGTTTAACCCCGCCCCAACATGTTTTTGTGTCGTTAGATATTTTGAACCATAAGCCATGAAATGGTAACTTTTCTCCTATTGAATCTAAAACACTGAAATTTTGTACAATAGGCTCTTGGTTACCTGTGGAAGGAATTCGAGAAAATAGGTCTTATGCGTGGGCTATCAGGGACTTCTCTCTTGTTCATCCTCCTGGGTTGAAATTCTGTACGCAGACCAATGAAAGTCTCTGCAAAAAAGAATCAAAGACTCGGAGCACGTGAATGAGCGAAAATTTTGACCTTACTGGTTACGTAGTGATAAAAATGATGTATTTTCGGATATTTACGTGCTTCAATTACCAAAGTATCCTTGATTTGTCATTGCTGACGTCAGCTGGTTGTATGAACCGGTTCACGTGAGACCGAAGTTAGGGCCAGTAGGCTCTAGTCATTGTTTGGATTGATGACCTCATGTCAGATGTCCCAATAATTCTTCGAGTCGAGTCGTAACAAAACCCCTTCTTCTTAATGGGTTGGGGCAATAATAATCATAATCGATTCTTTGGAAGACTACTGATGACTTGCGCGACGCCAGAAATAGCAGCCTGAGAAAAATTCTATTGTTTTCCTTACTTACTTTTACTTTGCTAGTGATGAAATATGTTCTTCTTTTTTATGAATTTATGATCTTCTTGCATGTACTGTCTATATTGTACTGATTCTGACCAATGTCACAATTCAGAATGCAGTTCTCGTTGATATCCCGAAGGAGCTACGTAACTTCCATCTTTAGTCTTTTCAGTCATTCACGCATTTCCTAAAGAAGAGAAGAGTCTTCTTGTTACATTCGTGTTTTCATGTATAATGTATCATGCGGGAAGTGCTGTGTTGTTTGGAAATTAGCTTTAGTTCTAAAAATGTGCTATCTGGCATGGTGGATCTCGAAGTGGAGGTGGAGAGTCATAAAACAAGAGAAAAGACTCGAGTTTCCTTCCAGAATTTGCGACTCGAGAAGGGCTTAAAACGCATTTATAAAGAAGAAGGTACTCCGAAAATTAATTCCTGGCCGAGGACTTCCCTGGACGTCGGGGGTGCCTGGGGACAGTTTGGACGTCCCCTTTGACCCAGAGAGGGACAATAAATCAGAGGTTCCAGACTCGGAGGGAGTCCCAACATGGAGCCGCCTTTGTTTTGGCCGTCCGATGCCGCTTGTCCTGCGTCTACTCCTGAACTTGTAATACATCCTGGCTTCCCCTTCCTCGGGAGAGCTCTGCCTGCGGTTAGAATTTCTGTTGCCGACGATTCAGGGAGAGAATGAAGAGTAGGTTTTTGCATGACCCCTCTACGACCAAGGATGATTAATTGAAAACGAACGATACTGCAGATCGTTCATAAGCGCCATGTTTATACGTATCATTCTGCTATGAATTGAGCCGTGACTGTAAGAATGACTTTTGCGATTCTTTACGTCAAATTTCAATCATGATACTGATTTAAATAAATAAATTATGATCATCATATAAGTCTTATTTCGTGACTTCCAGCAAGACCTATAAATTAGTGGAAATTGCGTTCCTTTTGTTCTTGGAGAACTTCGGACGTTTGCCAGAAGCGGACGGGAGTAAACCAGTAAAGTGCAAGGATAAGAAAAGCCCTTAATCCACTGTAGTATTTGAGTGCTTACTCTACAATATGCCAGCTTGTTAGGGATTTTCACTGGAATGATTGTAAATACAGGGTAAGCAATCACAATTAATTGCATTTGATACTTTAGTCAAGACTACTGATTTTAGCTATTCGGTACATTCATATGAATACCGCTAGTCTGAGCAGGTAACACTCCCATTCAAGGATAAGGGATTGCTGCCAGCTCCGGGGATTGTTGAGGGAATCTGGCTTCTGTAAATCAAGTACCATCTCAAGAGTAAAGAGAATGATATTATTGTGTCGGTTTCTGTTAGCGTCAACGGGATGGCCTGCTGTTTTTGCCTGGAGGTTATCATGTATTGGTAGTATTCATGAGGCATAAATTCTACAAGTTTTCTTATATACAAAACCCAAGGTTCTTTTCCTCTCACCCCGCCTATTCCTTCATGAGAAATTTAGTTGTGGTTCATATCTATTAAACGACACTGAGATTATATTCTGTGACCTGCAAATTTCAACAATTCCACTTTGACAACTAACTATTACCCCTCCTATTCTTCTTGTTTAGCACCGTTCTTTGCTTTTGTTTTCTAATCTTTCTTATTTTTATAATCTCCCTTCCCCACCTATGTGTAAAGCATCAAGAATAATTTATATTTTTGTTGTTGTAGTCTCGTTGTTGTGAAGTCCCTAGTCTGAAAAATGGACTCAACAAAAGGACCCATTTCCTCGCCCTCTTTATCAACACCCTCGACCGCAGAAAGACCACACTCCAACACTTCTATTGTGAGAAGAGTCTACACTAATAGAATCCTCGGCACCCTCCAAGATCTGGCTGGATGTCAGAAGGGCCTGCATGGAAGCCTTACTTGTGTCGTGCCTCCCTCTTTCAGACGTCTAATCAGGACCTCCGGACTGAAGTTCCTTCCTCGTGCAACTTTCCATCCCTTTTCCCGCCCTCTACTTCTCCGTGTATTACGGTAAACAGACTGCGAGTTTCCCCTTTCTCAGGGGTGAGGAGGAAGGCTTTGATTGCGCTTTGGAGCTTTTGGCAAGTTGGGGCGAGGGAGGTCTATCAAAGCTCTCTTTTTCCCTTTGGGAGTGTCAACATGGGGGAGAGATGCACGTTGAGTGAACCCAGGGATGGGTCTTTGTGATGTGGCACACAGGAGAAGCTCAAAATTTCTATTTCCGTTCGCTCTATTTACATCACGGTTAAAATGAAGGTTCGAACTCGGATAAGTGATTGCCAAATGCTGTTATGAGAAGAGGGTTTGAAGCGAGGTCTACTCACTGAATATAACCTGCAGGCCTTGGATTTTCTTCATTATATCGATACTTCTTTACAATTGAAATGTTGATAGCTAACTTCCCAATTGCCCTTACTATGATAGAAGTGAAATTTGTTAAGGTAATTTGCCACGAGAGAAGGATGTACCAAACTGCTGCGCTCTAGGGTTCACAAAAGAAGTCAGTTTTAGAGCTTACTCAACTGAATTAACTTCTCCAGTGTTTCGTCCAGTAGCATTTCCGATTTTTACTGTTAATTTATGAGTTGAGAAATATGCCCGTTGTATACCAAATACATTGTTTTGATGTATTTTCACTTCCCGTCACTTCGCAGAGGTAAGTATTACAATCTCGAAGGAAAGCGCCGGCCTTCTCGTTGCATCACCTAAATATTAAGAGGAACGCGTAATCTGAGGTCAATTGGAAATAGGACCACCGCAACCAGACTGACCTGAAGGTGAAATTTCGACGTATAATGCAATATGAATCGAATACTTCGATATTTGCCGAATTTGGCAACGTCTTGTAGGAACATCTCTCTACATGGTAGGTAGGTACGTGAAGGATGGAATCTAACAAGTCAGGAGATAATATAAGATAATATTTCGGTTATTCCCAAAATGGAAAAATGTGGCAAAATATTGCTCTTGACTCTGTTAGAGTTACGACGAAGGAGAGCTGAGGTCACGGGGATAAGCTATGTCCCCTCCAACATGTCATTATCAGAATGGCTAGACCCCAACTTCCTTCGCTGGGCTAGACCTAGATTTTCACGTTGGATGTGATGATTCTATGGCTATCCATGACCGAAATTACACCGTTGGAAAGAGCTTTAAATTTTCCAATTTTTCAGCCCCTGCAAAAATGTATGATAAAAAGTCAAAGTTTCAAGAAACGCCATGAAATTTCTCTCTTAGGGGGAAAAACAATAGATCATGGATAGGTATGTTCATTGTTTCTATGAATAAACAAAAAAATTTTAACGTAATATATCGCAGTATTCTGGAGAACCTTGCTTCATAGCTATCGATATGTAGCTATGATTTTGTTTACTGGTATCGAATTGCATTTTTTGTCGCAAAAAAAAGTCGCGAAAAATTCCTTCACCCCCAGCCAAATGACATATCCATGTCAAAACCGAGAACTACTGTAGGTAAGATAATTGGTAGATCCAAGGATTTCTCCGTCTGTACTGCACTACTAAACGAATACTTGTCAATCAAAGATAGATAAATTGATCACCCCCTCCAAAGAACACGGCTTTTCTTCTTTTAGAACCTACCATATTATCATGCACGGTTCAATAACAACTTTTTTTGACAGAAAGTACCGGACACCAAAATATCGTTATCCGAGAGAATAAGTACCTACCCTCATAATTATTCATAAAAAATGTGGTTCTTGGTTGCTGAGGAAGCACAACAAACTGAGAGACATGAAACTCAGAAAGAATTACTTTGAAACAAAAACAATCAAATTTTGAGGGGTATTAACAAAATTTAACCTAAAGTGAAAATTATATCAACGTTATGACGAACAACTCTTCACAATCGTGTTGTTGTTTGTTGACATTGAAATCAGCAACACGATCGCGAATATCATATTTCATACTGGTGATTTAACATCATATTGACGTCTGTAATTCTATAGGAGGAGGCTATACTGCCCACCCAACTTGGTACATGTATCTATTCGAATAGGTAGAAACGTATGTTACTTGTTATGGGGTCTTGATTACGTGAACTAAAGACACCCACTCTGCCTCATTCTTCCTTTAGGATCACTTCCTCGTGGTATGACCCCTCTTGAGTCTCCAGCGTAAATCCACCAATGACATTTCCAACCACAGTGCAGGCCATGTCAAGAGCTTAACCTCACCTATGGAGGTTCTCTTCGTCGTATTATCCAACATTTCGATTTACATTTTTTTCGCGGGAATTAGGATTTAAACGCTTATTTACATTTTTGGTTTTACTTGGTAAAGAAATGCCTAATCCGTTGATGTAAGTTAGGAAACAACCACGGGTTATTATACTAAAAAAAATCCCTTACGACCATTACGTACCCGTTGAGTATAAAATTGTTAATTTTACGTACCTACCTGGTAAAACGAATGAAAGATAAATAATACTGTTTATTTGATCTATAAAAACACAGAACGAGATTTGGGATTTTAATAATAAAATAATACACCATAAATAACAGCATTGGGTTACAAATATAAATTAGACACGATAATTATACAAAGTGGTTCCTGGGGCCTATTGCACAATAAGCTAATTTTACAAGTATTTAGTACCTACGTCTATTAGTACGACCGCTTGAAATTTCAAACCAGACAAAATGATAAAGGTAGATTCATTATAGATTAATATCTCCATATTAAAAGTTTTCTGTGGTTCTAAAATTTATACCGATAGAAGAAATTGATCCGAGTATTAAGCAGGCTAAGGAGCAATCATGCTCTCAGTCCATCATACTTTGCAACAGTTATTACTGCTGGTTCACACACTGTCACTGGCAATCCAAACGGGAATTGTACTGCTAACTACAGCGCGAATTGAGAGATCTGTACCTATCAATGTGGATGGACTGGAAATCATCACCTCTCCAGCCATTTGCTACCTTGGTGTAATGCAGGACGGGAAACTAAGCTTCTGGAGGCACATCAGTGGAGCAGCAGATAAGGCTGCAGATGTTGTAAACAAGATGACATGATGGCAAATCTAGGTGGCTCATCACCGGCTAAGAGGAAACTCTTTATGAGAACAGCAGAGGCAATTATGCTGTATGGAGCAGGAGTGTGGACAGAATCCCTTAGGTACCAAAAGTACAGGTCACGTATGGAAGCTGTACAGAGGAGAGGAGCTCTGAGAATCTGTAGCGCATTTAGAACTGTCTCAGGTCCAGCGTCACAAGTGATATCGGGTACTATATATTCCAATATACCACCAGGCACTGGAGGTAAGATAGGAAATAGGATAAGAATGAGGAAGGCAGAGGCAATATCCATAGTAAAGAAGGAAGAGCGGGAGACCATCAGTAGGTGGCAGCAGACCTCGTCTGTGAAACCTGTGGAAGGTCCTCATAATTGACGATCTAAAGGCTTGGTTGGAGAGAAAACACGGAGAGGTGAACTATTACCTGACTCAATTCCTCTCAGGGCATGGATACTTCCGCTCCTTCTTAGTGAAGATCGGGAAAGCCACTGACCCGGGGTACAGATACTGTGGGATAGAATAGGATGATGTTTGTCACACCTTCTTCACATGCCCACAATGGGAGGGTATGAGGAGGAGTGCGGAAGAGGCCGTCGGAAGAAGTCGAGCTGGGACGCAATGACAGTATTTGTCTCGGCAGTCCTCAAAGCAAAAAAGCTGGATGGAAGATGGGAGAAAGAAGATGAAGAATAGAATTGAAGGAGAGACCAGAAGTAAGAGCAGCCTTTTGGCCCAAAAAAAGGGCTCACCCTGAAGTAATACTGTACAAGTGGTTCCGTGGTGAGTCCCAAGCAGAGGGAGTAGGGTTTTAGTTGGTAGGCTCAATGCTGAGGAGTCCAACACTGTTGGGGTGAACTTCCCCTTCGCTCTTAAAGAGTTTCCCCACTCCCGTAAAACAACAATTATTACTGCTGGTTTGCAAGCTACTATTGACGAGCGATTTTAGGAATTACGCTCTGCTTCAACGATTTGATCCATTGTCAAATTTGATCCTTTGACCCTTCAAATGGAGCAAATCATAAATATGTGAAATTTTCTGTCAGTATACATTCACTACGCAATAACGGCCAATTAACCGAAACTATATACTGGAAAACCCATTCATTATCATTTTAACAACTCCCGATGGCACGGGAAGTTCCGAATACCTTCGAAACGTTTCGCTAGTCACCCTGAACAATTCAGACGTTTCTGAAATATTGTTTGTAAATCATGATACGCTCATTTGTCAAGAAAGAATGACACTCGGCAGTAAACTTTGCTCCTAACTATTCGAAATGGTCGTTTCGTGATTTAGCGTCAGATTTAAGTATTGACGTGAGCTTGTGGTATTATGCACAGTGACCCATAGTACGGTAAAATGCTTCGATCTTCTTACGGTGCCGGCGGTTTGTTTGACACAAAAATCATCTCTTGGGGAAAATTAATAGTAACTTAATTATCTTTCCAAATATGTACAGCACTTATCAACTTCCATTAGTAAGCTCCCAACTTCTGTTGGTGAGCTAAATCCCTAAAATCCCTTGGTGGCCTGAAATCGGATATTCTCATGGATATAATTATATCTAAGGTTCATTCCCAGTAATTAACATTTCTTGCGATTTTTTCGGGGCGGCTCACAGTACTGTGAGTTTATAGGTCAAGTGATCAAAAATCAATTTGTGGAGAGTTCTGTTAGGGAAGGTTGCTCTGATCATGGATTTCATACTACTTCATATTTCAAGGAAAGAAAATTGCACAATAAATAATAATAGAAGAAGTTTATGAAAAATACTGAAATTTTAAATTCAAAACAAAAGTAACATTTCACCAATTTTACAAAAGTTTAGGTACCGAAACATAGGTAATAATTAGATGTCTTTAGAAGTGCATTACACTGATTGATGAATCTAAATCGTCACTGTCATTAGCGCTGCTGATGCTGGAGAGAGCGCTTCCACAACTCAGTTCCATAGCGTTAGATGTGATTGGTACAGCATTAGGTATCAGTTTTGTGGATGGTGGTCGTGTCAATGAAGTTATCCCTAATCAGATACTGGTTGATGACTTCATAATCTTTTCTGTTCTATTCTGTTGATATGAAAAGTGCGAGGATGTGGTTTTTTTTCCTCTCCACACTTTCCTGCGACTTTAATTTTTCTAAAAACTTTCTATTAGGATTGAAAATTTCATAGAAAAAAAGTCGCGGCTAGTCGCGGCAAATTCCAACGGGATTGAGTCAAGAGATAGTGCCAGAAAACATTCATCAAATGCTCTAATTCCTCATTTCCCATCTTTTTGAGAAATTCACTATTTAATGTTAAGGTTTAAAAAGAAAAATTGGGAATTATTATTGTGACGATTTTACCGAGTGCTTAGGGGAAATTCATACTTCAAAAATTATTAAACACCGTGAATAAAGCACATACTTATGCCGTGACTCGTCATGAAGAGCAATAAGACCCAACTTGTTGATATGACGGTATCCGCACTCATATTGAGCAGGTAGTTCATCGTTAGCGTTTTGGGTGAAATGAGTTATTAACATAAACGATCGCTGAACTTGCCCTCAGGTGATCCGTAAGAGTATTGTGAGGTCAGGAAACCTATTTAAACTGCTCAAAGACTATCTGGGGATATGTTCCTTGCACTCCTTTCCGATACTAATAGACGTTCTTTTTTTCGATTTTTTACACATACTCACAGTACTGTGCGGCTAGACCCTACCCCCCCCCCCCCCCCCCCCCGTCGTGGCAACTCAACTTCTCTCTGTGAGCTAGACCACATTTCATTTTCAGCGAATTTTCAAGGAAAATGATGCTATTGCAATGGCCTCAAAATTTTTAGAACCGACTTTTTCGAAAAATTTTTTCACTGAAATCCGTTTTGGAACATTTTGAAATGATTCCTGAAATATTTTCAGAAATCATATACATGATTATATTTATATCATACATGTGTCACTTCGCACGATAACATGAGTAATTTTTTAGCAAAAATTTGCAAGCCAAAATGTTGTAACAACGAACAAAAAGACGAGTTTGTGAGCCAAAAATTTTAGACAACCCTTCATTTTGGATCCAAATCCCTGACCGAAATGCGATCGATTATTTTCTTCATGTTGGTTGGTGGTAACAATGGCAAAGCCGCGTTTTTTGCAGACGAGTGATCTATATAGAAAAAAATAAACCTTTGTGTAATAATTTGCAGCGTAATAATAAACCTTTAAATAATTTATCTCCTTTCTTGGATAAGTTAGTAAATCTAAGGGTTTTTTTAAGTACTTAGAAACAACTGGGTACATAGCACTAACTGGAGGAGGGTTATAGCAAGAGTTCCTCTGAAAAACTTTCAAGCTAATTTCTGGAATGTTTTGATTTTTGAGAGTAGGTGCATTTCCTACAAATGGCAGTATTGTACTCATTCATTAATCTACAAAATCCCGTGTGATTCTGCATATCCACTTCCCACCTCGAACTTACCAGTGGAACTATTTATTTTATTAGAGTTGAGCATGAAGGCCCACAAGAGGATGAGATGGGGAGTCGATTAAATAGTGTAATACCTGATGTATCCAATATCCACTCAGGTAGATCCTGAACTCATCTTACAGCTTACCCATGAGTAGAGTACTCCTATCTGCGTATCCGCAATCCACCTTGAACACCTACCTGCTTTACTATTTTATGGAGGATGACCATCGCTGGGAAGACCTACAAGTGGATGGGAAGGGGTGTCGTTTTGATAATTTAATGCTTGGTGTAGCCGGTTGAACAAATGGATCCAGAAGCCCAGCATCCTTCTTACAGCATACTCACGAACCCTCAAATCCCAGAATCCTGGCGTCATCCTGCATATCCTCTCTTCACCTTGAACTTCAGACCCGCGGAACTATTTTATTGAAGATGAGCATCGCGAGGAAGACCCAGAAGAGGAAGGGAAGAGGGGTCGATTTGATAGTTTAATGCCTGGTGAAGCCGGTGGGGTGGCTTCGGGACTCTCGGCAGTCCTCAAGCAGTGGGGGAGGGCGCCCGCCCCCCACCAGACCCCGTATATATAGCTCGGTTGAGTGGTGGAGCGGGACTCAGTTGTCTGTGTGTCGTTATTAAAGTGTCGTATTCGGGGTCCCCCACCAATTTGAACCCCCACCATCCCTAAAATTTAAATTTAAATTTGTATTTCTTCAAATTTCGTATTAATATTCCAATTTCGAAACCGTCGCGGTCCCTCTCTTGACCGATCAAGGATCCCATTTTTCCCTATTTCGTCCAGGGAAAATCCTTTTTTTGTCTCGGAATTTGATTTAATTTTTCGTTCTCTTATATGCGGACTTCGGCTGAAGGGGAATAAACCCGGAAACATCATCACCATCAACATAAAAACGAGGTAAGTCCCACCACCAGACCAACCGGCGAAAAGTGTTCTAGTTCCTAAGACATAATCCACTAGAATTTTTCGCGCAGTTTTCAGAATTTTTTCGTGGCAGTGTTTTCGTAGTGTTCGCGAAGTGTGGTTTCCAGAAATATCGGCGAGTTTATCCCCGTGATTCGTGCAAATTTCCTCCATCTTCGCTTTTCCATGTCACTCTTCATCTTGCACCATCAATGTTCTTCAGGCGCACACTCTCACTCTTTCTCTCTACTTTCAATTTATATTCATTGTATCCAACATTCCTCATTTCTTCCACCACACTTTTCATGAACCTTCCATAATTTATCACAATTTTCTAGAAATGTTTCTAAAAGTATTCTAAAACCACCAATTCAATTACCACTCATTTGAGTAAAGTTACATTTTCATATTCGCAATTCTACATTCTTGAACTAATTCTGATTTCAATAAGTATTGATTCGTGACTAAAATACTTTTCAATTCATGACAATGCAAATGGGTAAAAATTCCATTTTCAAAAAGTTGCAAGTACCTACATGTTTTGGAATCTTGAAATTTTGGAATTTGATAAGAATATTTATATTTTGTGTGAATTAGCAACTGCTTCGTTTCTTACGTAATATTGTAATAATATTGTAATATTGTAATAATATAAATATTGTGATGTCTTATGTTGAATTTCTAAAGGTTTTTGGTAGTCAAAAAATCGACCATTCCTTGAGTTTTTCTGTTATTTTTCAATTCTGAAAGAAAGCATGCTAATTCGAAAAATATTGTAGTACTGTTGTGCATTAAATTCACTCCCCAATGCCGGTGATAAATGTTTCAAATAACAGTCATGATTTTTACGAAAATTCGTTATTCAGAATTTATTTCGGTTTTCACTTCCTTTTCCTTATAATTGATTGAAAATTCAAGAATTTCAGAAATTGAAAATGTACCATGTATTTGAATCACGATTCGATGGAGGCGTGAATGGAGATCGTCGTTCTTCCTGCGCCTCTCTTCATTGCTTCAAACCTTCAAAGCCTTTGACAATGATTTTAAATTTTACGAGTGAAAGTTGAGTCAAATTGGTCGCAGTTTCAGACTCAGTTTGAAGAAGAGAAATCAATACGTGAAAGTAATAAACGTTCATTTCCGTTTACCTCGAATATTATTTCAAAATTTAGCTCTGAATGTCTCTTTTTCGGTTTTGTATTTGTGTTTTCCGCTCTTACTCCTTTACATCCTACTAACAATCATTAATGCTCATCTCTCATTTGAAATTCCATTACCATTTCATCGAAACATTACTTTTCTAACCACATTTCCTGCCAATTCGTTTTTTCTGTCCATCATCATTTCATTAAAAATCTGATTCAAAAATTCAATTTCATTAATTTTGTTGTGAATTTCACAAAATTTACCTAAATATTCAGTCATCTTTTCTTCAACAATGTCGAATAAACTTTACCAAAAAATATATAAAAAATTCTATTGATAGTCTGATCAAAATGTATACGTGATTTTTTTTCTCGAAATTCCGATTTTTTTAAAATAACTGACGTTATTGAAAATAGGTCGTTCGTTGTTGGTTTTTTGGTATTTAAAATGGTTTGGTGTACCTTACTTCAGAATAATGAGCCGGGTACAATAACATCGCATCTTCGAGCCTGAAGAAATTGACAATAAACAATGTGATTGGTACATCATTAGTTCGATCGAATGTCTGCTAAAATTTTTTACAATGAAACAAATATTGAATACTTCGGGTTTATTTTATTTTCTCTTGGTAATTGTGCAATTACTTGTATTAAATAATATAATTGCCTCATGTGAACGAAACGGGCGTTCATTGGTGAAATTTTATACTGAGAAATTCGTAGTGACGAGGTGCATAATAAAATTAATGAATATCTATTGTTTTAAAATTTATTGAATGAATATTGATTTTAGTGATGAATTCATTGCGATTGGCTTAATACTGTTTTTATTGTGATTATTTGGTTTTGATTAGAAACGGAAGTGAATCACGATGTCATGATTTGAGATGTCGCTCTAAGATTCGATCGCTCATTTGACCGACTTACCCCTAAAACTCGTATATATTTGAATTCCATGTCTTTATTTTGGTGCATTTTGTCATTATAGCTTTTTTATTGCCTACTGTGGCCACTGGAAGTATACCTGATTTGGATTTATTAATGCAACAAATTCGGCATTTATCGTTTTGCGGTAAATTCTAAATGATCCGTTTTGTGAACGAAATACGTAGTAAAATAGAGGCGGTAGTGAAAAATTACTTGACACCGAGTAGTTTTCCCCCACCAAACACAAACACCTTGAAATTTCGAATCTTTTACGAGTACGAGTGTGATTGGATTCCATCTTATCGTTCCGTCTAGACAAAACGAGTCTAGTTTTTAGTGTGAGACTCGTGTTTAAATTTACAGCCCAAATTGAGCCCGTAAAAAGGGTGTAATTGGACGTGGTGAAGCATTTTTGGCAAGTTTATGGGCAATTAGATGTCGAATTATCTTAGTGGATTTTTAAAGAATTCGTTGTTCTTTGACCATTGTAGTAGCCAGGAATCCACCAAACCGGAAAGGCAGTATACCGGAGGCTGGTCTACTGTGTTATAACGATACTTCCATAGAAATTGGAGATTTTTATCTTTTTGAACTGCAGAACAACCGGGTTTTTGCAACTCCGCCGGTAAAGGAATTTCGACTACTCGATCAATGGCGGTGTAAAAACGACTTTGTGGTTTATTATTAAACAATTTAATCTTATTTTTCAATAATTTTTTATTTTATTTCAGATTTATTTTAAAACATTTGATATTTTGGTAAATTTATGTTTTGGAAATTTCTTACCAAAAAGTGAAGTTTATATGGTCCACTTTTGTGGATATTTATGATATTGCTTATTCCCCCTCAATCGCATTTCTGCTGATTAGGACCTAAAGGACCGATTTGCGACCTCAGCAACATTGTTTATCTATTTTTAGTCAAAGTTTGGAATACAGTTTCGCGAGAGTCGGGATACTTCGGGTCATTCAGAAATTTATCTGAAAGCACATTTATTTCCTCATTTGGAACAAAATAAGACGTTCTCCTCATTTTGATTAATCTAGGAGCTCTTGGAAATATTTTTAAATAAAATTCGTAAATGCAAATGGAAGTAGAGACACATTTTAATCATAAAAAATATAACAAAGCTTGTAAATCGCAGTTGTTTTTTTGTAAGGTTAATTCGGGCGTGACCTGACTTACAATATCTCATCTCTTCCGTCGTTCAATCATGAAATTAACAAGAAAATTTTACAAAATAATAGGAATGTAAAAAACAAGGTTTAAATCGAGAGGACTGAGAAATTGTCTGGAAAACGACTTAATCTTTGTTAATGAAATTCCTCCTAAATCTTAGGAAACTGGATTAGTTTGTATAATGAAAGTAAAAAATTGAAATGAATAGAATGAATTTTCTAAGTGGGAGATTAAAATTGTAGGACGATTCAAATTCAGGAACTCTGTAAAACCCACGTTTCTTTATTAGGGGTGGAGGATTAATCTTCCCTTTCAAGCTCGATCACATCGTATACTCGATCACATCGCTCTGTGCAAGTCATTTCCATGCTTTGATGCTTCTTTGCATCGTTTTGACATGGATATGTCTTTTGACTGGAGGTGCTCAAAAAATACAACGCGATACCAGTAAACAAAATCATAGCTTCATATCGATAGCTATGAAACAAGGTTCTTTAGAATATTGCAATAATATAATATTACCTACGGGCGATCAGAGTTTATTTTTAAGAAAAAAAACCTGTTTATTCATAGAAACAATGGACATATCAATGATCTATTGTTTTTCCCTCCAAGGGAGAAATTTCACAATATACTGGTTGAATTATAAAAACGACTCTTTTTCTAGTAAAAATTAGGAAAAGGTTTATACCTAACATTTTTTTCCACTTTTTGTGAGTGAATTTACAAAATGTACGAAGTTCCCGAAAAACACTCATGTGTTTATTTTAACCTGTAAGTTGGACCGAGGTCAATCAACAATTTTGACATTTTTATGTCTGCTTTGGCACATGAACTGAAAAATCATCACGAAAACTAAGCAAATCTTGCTCACGCGACCGATAAATAAAATAGACTCACTGTGTTGCGTAGAGAACAATCAATAACCTTACATTTTGCTTTGGCACATGAACTGAAAAATCGTCACGAAAACTTTGATGCTTGTTGTGTAGTGGTTGACATGAAAATGTCCTAATGTGTTGCAGACTCGTATGCAAGCATTTAAAATTGAGTTTATGATTTCGAATCGAGCATCGAGTCAACTTCACTAGTACAGTCCCATTAGCTGTCATTCCAGCGATATATTGTTCAAAAGACTTAAAATTTAATTTCAAAAAGCCACTCTTTTTCTTTAATTTCTTGAAATTGGAAAAAATACAATATTTTTAATAGATATTTAACACAATTATGGTAGGTGCTGATCTTTCCTTCCCATCCCACCACACCACCTGTGGCTCTAAAAGTTTGTTATCAAAAATAATCATAGACATCAACGACTTGTTATCTCGACTTGTAATCGCTATCGCTAGTGGAGGTTGTGGCAATCGACTTTTCATTCAGGATGTTATTTATGATTCTTTTTTCCCCGAAGTCTGTGCCACTAAACCGAATTCGTCATATTGACGATTTTTGAAACAAAGTAACCTCTCAGGACTTCACGGTATATGAAACTCCGTGATAGCTGCAGAAGTAACAGTTTATATCTTGGCCGCTCTTCCTCCAAGCTGAACTCTCACCAGCAAAACAGGGTGTGCGCACGAGTCGGAAAAACTTATTATTGTTTTTTAATCTAAACTAGACCTCAATTTGAACATTTTGACACCAACCGCGACCTTCTAGCATGAGAAGACCTTTTTCTATGATTTTTCAAAGTTTCGAATTATTATGACGTCATAGTAGGCTGGGGGGTACCGCCCAGGCGTGACGTCAGAATAATTCGAAACTTTGAAAAATCATGGAAAAATATCAACTCATCCTAAAAGAGAACGGCTGGCGTCAAAATTCTCAGGATGAGGTCTACTTTCGTTTAAAAATCTTTAAAAAAATCATGCGCACACCCCATTAGAGTGCATGCAACAACTCTTGTGTCCAATTTGTATGCTTTTTATCTTTCCTCTCTTGTACATATACGAATAAACCAATGGCATTTACATAACTAAAATAGTATATATGTGACTTAGGCTTTATGCACATGATGGACGTGGACTCCTAGCCTTGAAATCGAAAATTTTGCATTCTGTTAACCGGGTTTAAAATCCCGAAACGTGTGGATACATTGAATTACCTTAGTACATCCTTGACATTTTTAAATGAACGAGAAATCCTGCCAGATCTTAACCCTGCGGAGTTTCCATGATCGCAACGAAATAATAATGCATTCCATCCGGAGCACATCAACTCCTAAGTCTGGTTTAAACAGCCCGTTGTAGAGTCACGCAGGTCACCAACATACGTCTTCCTTCCTCTTAAAAACTCCACGAAAAACATAAATTAAGAATTTACAAACGCAAAAGCTACCTAGTGTTTTATGAGATGAAACCTCCAGAGGTGCTTTTACAGCTTGCTGGAGGGTTGATTCTGGGAGGGTCGGTCTGACAGCGGTTCGATATTGCATCCTCTCCCCTTGCGAATACTACCTCTCTCATTTCAGCTGGCTTCCCTCTTTTTTCAATATTATATTTATGCCTTTCATTCTCTTTTATGGAACTCCAGGTATCATAATGGATAGAGATGAATATCAAGTGTGATGATCGACCCAACAAACGATTATCAGTCAACTGATTGAGAATGCGATCCTCAGAAACAAACAATGAAATGCATGTAATTAACACTGTTTTCCCAAGGCTGTTGCTTCCTGGTATTGTTGTAGCTGACATGATGTTTTAAATTCCTCCCCTTTTTACATTTTACCTGCAATAGTTCCGAAGTTCATTTCCCACCAACTATGGTAGCATCTCTAACTGGTTTGTTGATTGACGCTGATGTGATGCTCACACAGTAATATATCCTTTAAGCCCTGAGGAAGGCAATAAATTCGCCGAAAGCTCGGCAAAAGAGGAGTTTGTTTCTGAGGACCCTATTCCCAATCAATTGATTGATGATAGAGATGAATATGTTCTAAATGTGTAATTTTTATGGTATTTATCGGCTTTTGCTTTCATTTTGAAGTTTAAAAGTCGGTAGGAACCATTCAACGATATCAAGAGCACATTATTTCGTCAAATTTTCGTTGAATACATAAACTTCCTCAGGGTCATAATTATCAGACTTTTTTGGCGTTATTTAATATTGATTTCCAAATTTTTATCAATAGTGCACAGTAATCCGTTCTTAACTCTTGAGAAACACACTATTCCGAAGAAAAATGAAGTTTCTGTTTCTCAAGTTTTTTGTTTCTCCTAAGAAACAAACCTTTTCAAAGAGAAATGAAGTTTCGGTTTCTCAAGTTTTGGTTTCTCATGAGAAACAAACCTTTCTGAAGAAAAATCAAGTATCCGCTTGACCTTTCTGATTGGATGGTTTTGTCCAGCAGGTGAGTAAGGAAATCTCCAAGATTTCGTTGTTAGTGATCTGTGTAAGATAGAAGGGGACCGCTCCTCCTTTCCTTTGTTGGATCTCAGCCTGGAACTGTTTCCATCATCACAGTTGGTGTTTTAGTCAAAGAACACTTAATCACACATGAATTCCGTATCTAAAATCTTCAATATGATTTTCACAAGTATGTTATTGGTAACCAAATTTTGAAAAAAGCAACACGATCAAGAAATGTTCAATGAATTTCGAATTGTTCAATTCACTTTTTTCCCCATTACTTACACCCTCTGTAACATCAAGAATCTCATCGTAACATATTTGGTTCTCCAGGGTATAGCAGTTGTTGTAGATAATTTTGATATCAATCTGTTTCAAAATTCAGCCTTGCGACAAATAGGTAAAATTCACAAAAAATTGTGGACAAAATTGGAATGAAATTATATGAAAACTCGGCCCTTCGGGCCTCTCCTTAGAGCCTTCAGCTAAACTTCAAGAAACATGGAACATGCTTTAGCCGTGTCTTGTTTGTTTGCTATTTCCTTTCACAGGGGTCTTGTCTGTTGTTTTAATTTAGCTCTTTATGGGCCTGCTTTTCAAATTGCTCGTCATTTCATTCACCTCTTGATGTCCCAAAGGTATTTTTATTACTAATAAATCGAAAACAACTAAAGCTATGTGATATCTCAGCTTCGTCCATATTTACAGCTGTTTTAGCAGTATGTAATTTACGCACAAATTGAGGGCTTTTCAACGAGTAGCGAGCGATTTTTGTGGGATGAAAACTAACGGCGATACATTTCTCTAGAAACGGTTTGGTTGTAAGTGAAAATCGTTACGAAATCCTGCGCTACTTCTTCCACGGTTCCACGTTTTTGTCCAGTTTAGTGATGGACAAAAACATCCATGCTAAAATGTTTAAATATTTCGCCAAATACGACGCCTCTCTTATGTTTTATGATGATATGACACAACAATGATTAGTTTTTCAATACGTTCATTTCCGTGAGATTATTATGAAATGAAAAGGTAATTAAGTCTCAATTCAACAAATAAAAATCCTGCAGCAATAACGAGCCAACTTCAAAATTGACTCAACTGACCAAGTGGTGAAGGAAAAACTTCCAAAACTACCTGCCGACTCGGTGTTGGCTCGTTGTTGCTATAGGGTCTTGAATTCTATCTTTTAGCTTACCATTTAAACATTAATAATTGCATGACGTAAATTTATTTGGACTTCGATTTTTTCAAATTCAGTTGTCGGAAAATATTTTGAAAGTGATTCAATCGAAATTTCTTATGACTATTTCATGTAATATCGAGATTGATTAATTTACAAGGGCATCCTTATTGAGAGCGATATTTGTATCTTACATGAAAAGTTTCATTTCGAAATGATACAGTAATACACCCGACGAACAAATCTGGAATTTTGAAAATTGTATTTTCCTTTATTGATGATTCTACGTGATAGATACAACGCTCCTGACTATTGAGTGTACAATTAGCCTTGTGAACTCAATTTACCTATCGTGATGAAACCTAGAAAAATACGCCGTAACGAAAAAATAAATTGTGAAAAAGCAGGGGTTTTTAATTGAAAAATACAGATTGCACTTTTACGATCTCGACTAACGCAGAATGGGAATAGGATAACAAGTAAGAAAGAACTTTCAAGTGTTATAGGACTGCGTTTATTTTCATCAAATAAACGCTTCAACGTGGTAAATCTTCTTTTGTAGTTTCATTTCGAAACGTCTACAACTACTGACATCAGATGCTATGAATCGCACCAGTGAATTTAGTTGATGTTCGATTCGTTACGTTTAGTTGATGTGGATTTACAAATACTCAACTACGTCTAACTCGATGACGATTTGTGGTTTTTCGGTTCTTCCAGCCAAAGCAATTATTCGATTATTGGGAAACTCTGATATCACGCTTTGTTTATGAACGTAGTTAGGGTGAATAAAATAGCTCATTTTTTTCGAACGTTGTGACCTCGTATGGAAAAATATGAAGTGTAGTCGAAATGAGGAGATAATAAAGATCATGACAAATCCTTGCGATTTCAAAAAATGACCCCAATTTGCGCTGTTAAATGGAGGTAATTATGTTTCCATCAAGCAGAAAATAATGGGAGTCTAATAGACGTTAAAATTGATTAGGAGGAAGAGAAATGAGGTGTAAATTATACTGTAAAGGTTCAAGCGACTCATCACTTCTCAAGCTCCGACGATTTCAGTTGAGTGCCAACTATTAGTCATCGGAGTTCGGAGTAGACGCGCTAAATAAGCACGGTCTTTTCCATGCAGAAATTTCAGTGAGGAGAATTGAATTAGAATGAGGAGGACTGAATTTTAATTTTATAACAATACATAGTGTCTCAACATGAAAGAATATTCTCAATAAAATCGTTATTTTAATTTTTTTTACTTAAAAAAATTTAGTCAACTTTTCAGTGTTTGTTGTCCGTCCGCGGCACTGTCCACATTTAGCATTGACCGATTTTGATGAAATTTGGTATATAGGTTCTATTAGGCTAAGAATTTGGTTGATGTAGGTCACTTCTAGGGGTTAAAAAATAAGCTTTGCAATTTTGAAAATGCCCTAACTCAAAAAAATTTGATATAAAGGTATTGTTTTTCCATCAATTTAGGATAGTATAGAATTTTTAGTTGGTAGGTGGTTACAATGGCAAAGCCGTGTTCTTTGCAGACGAGTGATCTATATAGAAAAATAATAAACCTTTGTGTAATAATTTGCAGCGTTTTTCGATTCGGCTGGTTTTGATCTGAGTTACTTCTCTAATTCAACGAGATTTTGTATTGATTTCCATTACCGATCTCCTTATCATCATACACTTTTGTTCCTTCATTACTGTAAGTAAATAACACCATTAATTAATAATGGTATATATTAGTTAATTCCCCCAAGATTTGCATCACGTGCTTGGAACCGTTGGCTGAATGGTTGACAAGCAACGTAATTTCATGTCATTTCGGCGCAATTTTTAGGATGTGTTGCTGGACGGGTTGCGCGCACAATAAAAAATCGGTTATAAAGTCGGAAATTTTTTAAATGTTGTGTAAATCCTTGTAAATTGCAGTGCTTAACATCGGCGTATTGAAATTTCGTTACGAAAAAGTTGATAAAAAATACCATGAAAAATAAAGATTTCCATTCATTATGAGACATCCCGTATACTACTATAAAATATATTATGGCGATACTATAATGGTAGTTTAGTAAGCAGCAGTACCAAGGTACTTTTATGATAGTACGTAGGTACCGTAGTGTACAATGTTATATCGGATCCAACTGTTTTAATAGTACATAAGTACTGTTCCAATTGAGTGGGTACCTACTATTATTTATGATAGTAGTATTTATTATTATATTGTTCCTCCCAGTATGTAAAAACCCTTGCTAGTTCCTCTTGCAGTAAAATCAACTTTTGAAATTCACTGGAGGCTGAAGACATCGCAGTCTTAAGACCCAGAAATGTTGTAACCTACTTATTTCTTCTCATCCAAGAGTGCAAACTTGCAAAGAGTGCTTCTTGTGAACGAATACAAGAGTTTCGTGAGCTCAGAATTTGCTGCTGGAGCTATAACGCTAACTACTCTCCAGCTCATAGTACACTGATGATGAACGTACCCACCCAATTCTTGGAGATCACTCGAAGAAAGTTCGATCAGCAACATGAGCGATGAAGCTTCTCTCCTGTCCATCGTAGAACACTGAAATTTGTCCGGCTTCATAGAGAAGGCCAGAAGTGAGTGAGAGCAAGTAAAATCAGCCACATTTTTCTTCAGTTTATTCTTCAATTCTGAGATTTATACTCCTTATTCATTCACTGCTCTCTCATGTAAATTACGAAACAAAATTTGTTCAATTCGTAGAAGTTAAATCATAATGCAACCATCAGGTTCAGTATGCGTACACCTACTTCCAGTCCACGCTCTTTAATCACCTAGATAACCAAAGATCTTATAGTAGAGCTCAAATTTCAGGTTAAAAATCGAACAAAGAGTGTTGAAACAATGAAAATGAACATTTCACTTTTTATGGAAATATCTTACTGATGGAGACCAGTTTGACAATAGACCGTTCGGTTATTGTGATTATGTCATCGCTCGTTAGATTCATTCAGATAGTTTTTGTGACTCTTAAGGATAGGGCTGTAAACTATGACATCAGTATGAATACTATAATACACAATTCTCACTCAAATTATACATGAATTTTAAGTGAATACACGGTTTTATGGAAATGTTGACTCAAGTACATTCCACCTCTCTCGAACACCAAAATAGAAAAATTACTCCAAAAACGGTAGCCACTTGGGTTGAACCATAAAAGTTTTTCCACCGGGGAAAACTGATGAGGTTGATTGAGAAACTTCCCATTCCCATTCACGTTAGCATTTGAGGAATTTCCATAGTTGAAGTCACTACTAAATTATGATATTTTGATTACCAACACAACGCCCGTCATATTTGACACCAGGAATTTCCATAGTTGAAGTCACTACTAAATTATGATATTTTGATTACCAACACAACGCCCGTCATATTTGACACCAGTTAACCAAGAATTGAAAAATACATAATACATAATTGTCTTTTGAATTTGCCGAAGCAACTCGTTTCCTAATTATTTTCTATAATATTTAATATATATTCTGACACCTACTTCACACTTATATATCCACCCTGGAGGATCAAATTTCAGTTGGCCCAAATTTTGAACCAGTTCCTCAATAAATAAGCACAATGAAGAGAATTTGCAATAGTAATCTCACTTAAACGGGAATTTTGTTCCCGGCCGTAGGATACTGGTTCTTTTCGAGAAGCTACTAATTGTAGACCAGATTCTCTTAGTCCTTATTAGGCATAGTCATTGAGCTTAGTAAATCGACGTTACCTAGTTGATCTCAACCTGTCCTCTTTACGACTCTTTAACATTCCAATTACCCTAAAATGTATCGTGGAGTCACGTTCTTGACCATTTAGTGTTGTTCTTTCAACCATTCAGTCATTATCATTCGACTATCGCTGACCGTGAAAAAGTTCTTGATGAAACCATTGACATAACTTTTTGATTCAATACAAGAACTTTTGAAAACTGACGGGCTTAACATGGTATCATTAGCTTCCGAGTCCACCAAGTGAAGTCTTTTTGCAAATATTCGAAGAAAATGAAACGATTTCAATGGACTCAAAATTTTTAGCATGGAATTTTTTGAAAAACGTCCACCGAAATTCGTTTTGGAGAAAAACGATTTCTGAAGTTTTTCCAAATTTATATGTTAGTATATATGTATGAATATAATATGTGTGTCAGTCCGGATGATAACTAAAGCAATAGGTTTATTTCAAAAATATCAGTTTGTACCAAAGTGTTTATTATAATAACTAACAAAAAACGAGTTCGTCAGAAAGAAATTTTGGTCAACCCTAAGGGGTCCAAATTTCAAAACAAGATTCCTAAAGTTTTTCCAAATTCATATTTATGTTGGTATACATGTAAGAATATATGTGTGTCTGTCCTCTTGAGGCGTCTGAATAGGTCGAGCAACTGTCCTACTGCTTCTTCACTGACGTGCGATTGTGGCCTCTTGTGATGGGCTATGGCTTGCTTCTTGTCGACTTCGTTTACGGTTGGAATGCTAAGTTCTGTGTGCAGTCGGACATTTCTGGTGTACCGGTACACATTGACTCAACATCGCAGCCGATTATATTGAAACCGCTGTATTGTATCACGGTTACTTTGAGCAGTGCAGCCCTACAACTGCACTCCATAAGTCCAGACAGGCTTAAGGATTTGGTTGTACAAGGTTAATTTATTCTGGATCGAAATTTTGGAGTTTCGACCAATCAAGCAGTACATTTTCCTGAATTTGAGCCCAAGTTCTGCCTTCTTTTTCTTAACGTGCGAATTCCATCCCAATTACCAATCCTAATGAAGTGCACTTGTTCCTAGTAGTTCCATTAATTCTTCGTGGAATTGTGCTCCAAAATCTGAGCAAGGTGGCCCATTATGAACGGAGAGTTTTGGTCTTGGACCATAATGTAAATTGCACAGCCAAATTCGCCATGTTTTCGAGAGAATGTTCAGATCACGTCCGTGTTGAATCCACTGTTGGACAAATTAGTCGCCATCCTTTTCTTAATTTTTGGGCCCTTTGGCGTTCACCTGCTTACCGAGCATTGGTGGAGCATTGATCAGATTATCATCTCCCCCACCACTCCAGGTCACCAAATCGATGTTTACGAAATAATACCTTCCTCTTCATCACATTTAGAAAGACGCATTGAGAACATCCGCCAAACCTTCTTCACTTCTCTTTTCATTCTGCAAAACCTTCCCAAAGGCTTCGATGGGGCATCGAAAAAAAAGGAAGGAGTAACGTGATTTATTTAACGTTACTGGTGAAACGGAGTTATAACGGTATAGAGGTAGGCGGATCGTGCGTAGATCATTGCATCTAATTTCACACCTCCCCGTTAGCGGCCCGACAATTTAAACTGGGCGGAGCCGGTGCGCCGTCCGTCTTTTGTGTGTCTAACCATTACACTCGTTACGAATTGAATTACGTGACCTATAGAACAAAATTGTGTTGAATCCCCCCTCCAGGATCATCTTCTGTGCCTTCCTCAATCTATAGGATTTCTATAGGCAACTCATCTCGTTTGCCGAGATGACTCTGGGAGTTGTTATCACTTCTTTTTTTTCCAAAAACACATTGCAGAGCAAAAATGCACAAGAAAATGGACAATATCACAGAGAACACAAAATTTTTGGTTGCCTATAATTTAACGTTTCATTCGTGAATCTGCTAATCTTCTTTAAAAAATGCTGCAAATTATTACACAATGGTTTATTATTTTACTGTAGATATAGATCACCCGTCTGCATTGAACTCGGCTTTTCCATTAATAGTACCTACTAGCAATCACATCGTTATCTAAGGAAGCCCAACTAATTGTCATGAAACTATTCAAAGAATTTGATCAGCGAAAAATGAACGGATTTTTTGTTTCCTATTTCCGTCAGTCATCAGTATTTTGCGATTCACACTCGTGTTTCTTATTTATTGTAAGTTCAACCCTTGTCCTAACAGCGATCAAACGGTTCGTTCTACAGAACTCAGGGTGGTCTCATTCTTTCTAAAAATTCAATTCTATTTTAAATTGGCGAAAAAACAATTCCTTCATATCGAGAGTTTTCGAGCTAGGGTGTTTTATTATTTATTTATTTATTATACGGTAATTAATACCAATTACATTAAAATAATTTTGATTAAAAAGAAAACAATAATATATAAGTACAGAAAAGACGTGTATAATAGATACGTAGTATGGCGCATGCCACAATATATCAAAATTAACCGAATGTTGTTTATACATTGAAAAATAACCTAACATTTCGCTTCAAGGAGGAGAGCGAAGAATTGAAAAAATTAACCTGGCAAGTTTCAAGGAACAGATTGGCCTCGCGTGGCAAACGACGTATGGGGCGGTTATTCATATAATTTGCAGGGGAAAAGGGTTTTAAAAAAAGGTGAAGGGTAAAGGGTTTTGAGAATTAAAACTCCAATTTTAAACCCCTTTGAAGTGTCTGACGATAACCAAAAGCTTCGGGGCGCAACTAGACCCAAAATGGAGCCCATAAACCAAATTTCATCAAAATCGGTTCATGATAACTTAGGAAAGTTAAGAGAAGACAATTATTTATTATTCGATTTTTGGGATTCAACGTACCTTGAAAATTTTGATGGGGTGTATAAAAATGTTTTCCTTTCTCAATTCTAGAGAATTATTACTGAAAATAATGAGCCAAAAGTAATGTAAGAACCCTCGCCATTAAGGTATCTTACTTTGTAGATAGTCCTTCCTGGACTTTCCTTTTCACTTATGATGATTACGGAGAAGTGGTGTCCAATCATCTTTAAATTTGAATGAAGAGCACGTTGCGATTTGTGGAAAACCAATGAGTTCGAAGTACTGATCCTTTCTGAAGGTGTGAAAGACAAGTGAATGGGACGTGGGCGAGAATCGATTGAGTATGCAGACATGTGGCAGGATCGTGTTGGTTACGTGGGACACAACTCAGGTTAGCCACTTCTCGTGCTGCATGATGATTGTGACTGGTTCTTCCTATAATTTCTCCTCATATCATTCTGCTAGCCACAACAGAACTTCGGAATGTCTGACCCACTCCATTTAGTACCTACCAATTGGTAGGCTAGGATGACCTAGCTCGACTTCTGGTTGAAGGTTGACATGGTTCGCTGAGTAATCATTGTTTAGACTATTCCAAACTTACTAGAGGGCGTTAAAAGTCTCCCTTTTGGTTTATTATTTTCAATAATGAACCTTTGGAATCGACCAAGAAAAAAATTTTTAACACCCCCTCAAAATTTGATGGTTTACGTTTCAAGGTACGTAGAATCCAAAAATCGAATAAAAATTTAGCCGTCCGTCCGCCGTCCGCCGTACGCCGTCCGCCGTACGCGGCACTTTTGCCACTTAGCATTGACCGATTTTGATGAAATTTGGTATGTAGGCTCCATTTGGGGTCTAGTTGTGCCCCGAAGCTTTTGGTTGATGTAGGTCACTTCTAAGGGTTCCAAAATCAATTTTAAAATTTTGAAAACGCCCTAACTCAAAAAATTTCGATATAAAGGTATTGTTTTTCCTTCAATTTAGGATTCTATAGAATTTTTAGAATTTTTTGAGACCACGCGGAGCTCTGTAGGACAAACCGTTCGTTCCCTACGAAAATTTAAGGGTTTATATTGAAATATAAATATATATAAATCAAAACACGAGTGTGAATCGCAAAAGAGACCTAATCTCCGTTCAAATTAGAGCTGACCGAAATGCAATCGATGGTTGGTGATTTTGATTTTTTTTTTCTTTTTTATTTATTTATTTATTATTTTTTTTTCTTCATATTGGATGGTTGGTGATTTTGTAGACGAGTGATCTTTATAGAAAAATAATAAACCATTGTGTAATAATTTGCAGCGTTTTGCTTCCGAGTCCACCGAGGTAGCGGAAACTTTGTTTTCACTTTTCAAGCTTAAAAAAAAAGTGTTGTCCAAAATCAAAATTTCCACTCGCGTTTTACGTTTCAGACCTTCCTAAACAATTTTGGTTCCGTGTCTGTCTGTCATGAAATCCTTGCCACAGCCATAACTACAATTCTCATCTGATTTCGATGAAATTTTCAGGGATTGTGGGGGTTGGCGTGTAGATGGTCCCCTATAAAGTCATTACCGCCGGACTGATAGTTTGCTCATGCGTAAACGTGAAATCCTTGCCACAACCATAACTTTAATATTTCGCATCTGATTTCGATGACATTTTCAGGAATTATGCGATTTGGGGTGGGGGATGGTCTATACATGAAAATCATGGCCCCCAAATTGAAAGTGTTTTGTGCGCATGCGCAAATGTGAAATCCTTGTAACAGCCATAACTTTTACATTTTCCAACAATATTCAAAGATTGTGCCAGCTTATGTGTGGAGTCCCCTATGAGTGTAGTGCAAGGTACGAGATTGATGTAGTGTAGTGCTCGTACTTAGAGATCGATGTTTTGAGATAAGCTACACATCGGACCATCTTTACAATGGGGTACGAGGAAACTATGTGCCACACCCACTTGGCAGTGGTTATTCTTCAAGTCCTAGCAATAGGACTGTCTTTGCCCCTAAGACCTCTGTGAAATTCTCATTTTATCGGCGTCCTTCTTGAAATAATCAGCTCATCAGTCGGGTCCCAGGACGGAAAGTAATCAAAATCAGCAGCACAGAACAAACTGAAGTATGATGGACACAACATGATCATCTGTTATGAGATGGGTTTGATTTTTTTCAGCTGGTAGATGTGAAAAACTTAGAGATCCACAGGTGGAGTCTGATCTCATAAGATACCTGTAGTGTCCACGTCCCCAGGTTATGTTGGATCTAAACCACTAAAAAATCACCTCTTTTTCTCCCTCGTTGAAACTCAGCCCGGAACCATTTCTCATACCTATACATAAATTCGAGTGGTCAAGAAAGAGTTTGCTAGTTGTCTTGTGACTTCACTTGATAAGCTCCATTTCTACGTCTGTTTGATATGATCTGTGAAACTAATGTGCACCATCAATCTAGTTGGGAAGCCTCTGACGTTAATTTTGTCATGCTAGCCTCATCATACCTGTGCACTAATTTGGATTCTTTTCGGGTGCATAATAGCCATTACCAGTACTGATGCCTAATGGGTCCGATATATATACCAATATGTTATACCAAACACGCCAATCCAATAAACCACATCATCGTCTACTATCGAATGAATGGCTGAATCCCGATTATCATATTTCGTAGGTGGTTTTGCAGTAATTCATACTCCTTGGAAAGACGCCATAAACAAAAAGGTTTTTTCTCTGTGCGGTAATCTGTTCTTTTCTTATAATTTCTTCAGTTTTCTCAATAAATTTTCAACTCAAAGCTTATTTTTTGTTTGTTTTATGAAGAAAACATAAAAAAGTATGTCAACGGCATGAAATATGCGATGAGTAAAGAAGTTTGAACAATAATTCAGCTCACCAATAACTAATGAAAAGCCCCCCTGTAATCTCATTTTTATAGTTATTTTCCCAAGGCAATTTTCAGAGGTGGAAAGAAGGTTCCTATCTAATTAGAACTTCGTAATAAGAAAGATGACAAAGCGGAAAAGGAAAGAGCAAATACGGAGGGTCCAAGGAGGGCTTGAGCTTGTTTCCACCCCTTATTGTATGGGGTCCTAAATCGTCGACTGATGATGTTTCTTGAGGGTGAAGGAATGACTCAAGTGAAGGGGGAAAAAGAAAAGAGAAGGATTATTTCCAGCTTCCCCTTTTGTCAAGGTTACCTAAACATAGTTTGAGCCCTCCAACAGTTGCTGTTCTCCGTTCCGTAGACAAAATTAAAGGCTTTTTTCCTTTGTAAGTAGTTAGGGTGTTTATTTTGAACAATTCTCAACTTTTAATCGCTTCGATTCATTGAGTACCACTTACCTTCGGTTTTCATTGACCAGTTTTGTCAACATTGAAATTTATGACTCTAATACTAAATGGATTAAGCAGCAACTCTTTCCTTGTGGGGTCTGAAGGAACTATTCCTTCCGAGGTTCTTCCAGAACGAACGTGGTGTACTTCTGCACCCAGCCTATCAGTCTCCAGAAACTGTTTCTTGTAGTAAGTACGAACTTCTTACAAAAATATATGGACTTACGGTCTTGTGAAGAGCCAAAAAATAGTTCCTAAAATCATAATTCTTTCGAACATTTTGCATTTTATTGACTATATACAGACAATTTTCAGGTCAGTATGTCTATATGTTGTCAACACCCAAGAGAAATAGCATCAAAATTCTACTCCATGCATTACGCTCAAATAATCCATCTTGCAAAGTGCACCTTGGAATTGGCTGAACTTGGAAAACAAATTTGAGGCAACTGAAAATCAATTGATTCTTGGAGTTTCTGCAACTTCAATGTAGAGTCCCATGTTTATCAATTCTTTTGTTCCTGTCAAAAATAGAAAAGTCTCCCTTACGAACTCCTTCCATCCATCTCAATAAGTTCAAAAAATTAGACATCCAACTTTTTCTGAAAGAATAGGTACCAGGAATTCGTACATTTCCGCGCATTTCTTCGACCGTCGCGGGGAAAATAAAAATAATTTATTTTTACGTTTTAGGTAGAAAAATCATTGTAAAACTGAAAAAGGCTTTTATAAGTCCGGCATGGAAGTGGTACGAGTTTCAATGAATAAAAATGGTAAATAAATCATGTGAACATCGATGGAAGGTACCTGCTGGCTGTAAGAGAATACCGATGTGAGATAGGTAGGTAGTGGTGAAAGCTGTAGACCAAAACCGCTATACGAGTCTTGAGCATCGAGTATGAAATTTTTTGTTTGTTCCTCGACATACCGAAGTACAAACGCTCGACTCAAAATGTCTATTAAGGAATGGTAATGGCGAGAAAGGCCACAAAGTAGGTTCTTCAGAAGTTGCCCCTTTTACGACACTGACTTGTCGGAGGTCTTTGCTTGTATTGATAGCTTCATTCCCCGCTCGAGAGGGTTTCTCAAGACGTTCAATTTCGCCCGAGCAGAAATTTTCATTTCGTAGGGGTCGACGAGGGTGGTCGAGAACGGCAATTACCTATTCTAGCGGATGGAGTTTTGTTATGTAAATGCTTGGCAAAAACCTTCAGTGAAGGCTCTGTAATGCAGTGGAGTCTCAGTGCATCTTCTGTGACGAATTACAGTGAAACTGGCATGCCTGCTAGCTTCGCTCCCTAACCCAAGTTGACAATTTGAAACATAATGTAACTTAAGACTACAAGGAAGAACGAATTAATTCGATTTTTCTCGAATATTGGGCAAGGTTGGTTCTTTATAGATTTCTGAGCGCCGAACACGATCAGATCTGGCACATCAGATCTGGTGAAAAACGAGTAAATGCCTCAAAAACTAAAAAAAAAAAAAGGGTCCCTCAGTGCAGGGGAAGAACGGGGTAACTAAGGGCCACTTGAATCCTCCGAGCACCCCCTCAGTTGAATTGTGATTCACAGTAAGAAAAAACACCGGTTTCATCTCTGGCTCTGGTTCTTGAAGATTTTTTCGTAAAATTTACGATCTATATTTAATACAGAGCAAGATTCATTGTCCGAAAAAAATTTCTGGAGAAAAGGCGAAAAATAATTTTTTAAATAAAAATAATAGAAGAAAAAAAAATAGATAAATAAATGTTCAAGGCTACATACAATGTATCTAAATTGAGTTATTAGATTCTCGTTCTGTAATTAATGAAGTTTTGGATTAAAACTCTGTTTACCCTTATTTAAAGACCCTTGAATAGTTATGCAAAACTCACAATCCGCAGACTTGGCTCGTTCTTCCCCTTCACACTTCGACCTTAGATAATTCTGATTTCTTTTTCAAGAACCAGACGTTTAGTTTTGGCAGCGAGATTTCAAAATCGTGCTCTGTGGTTGTCGCGAAAGCAAAATTCATTTATTTGTTTCTGATTTCGACAGTCTAAATTATTACCTTCAGATTCCAAACATAAAAAATTATTGGCAATCAAAATTATTAGCTTCAGTTCAACCATGTGGTTATTCAATATGTTATTTTTCTAGAATAAAATATTCACCGTTCGTACGAGATTCACGGAAACCTAATTCTTATAGTGGTACTCACGACAATGATACTCCAAGAAAAATATGGATTTCCGGAAAACTATTGAACCTTTGTGCATGAAAAGTTGTTGAGTTTTCTATTGAAAAAAGGTTTTCCTGAAAAAATTGCGATAACCCGGTCTTTTCCTATATTGTAATACCATACATTGTATTCCTGTAATTGTAAGATAAGAGAATTTTTTACTCGACATGACCTTGAAAGCCATGATTCATAATTACTGTTCAATAATACTATGAGTATTATCAATAATTTTTACCAAAATAAAATATTCTACAGCATCCAACGTGACCTGTGAGAAGGAGCTATGGTATCGAATTTGTATTTCATCTCATTCGAATATAAAACAATATTATTTTTGAACATTTTAAACAATTTTTTAAATTTATAAATTATGGTTTTTGCTCAAATTTATTTCAAGTACTCACACACCACAGATTATCCAAAATTCTAAAATGTCTCATAAACCCTTTTTTGTCATTCAAATAATTCAATTTTCCCATCAATTAGTACACTAATTGAGGAGTTTTCTTTCAAACAGGCTTATATCCACTTGGAAAGTTTTGTGGTAAATTGAGAAACACTCATTTCGAAGAAAGTTGTGTAGGGTTCCCAAATTTTCCAAATTGTTTGTTAATAGCACTTTTGATTGTAAGACCAAATTTCGAAATTTTGGCATGCTTATTCCTGGCATTTCTTATGGGGATATAAACCAATTAGATGAAAAACTATGGATATGAGCCACTTTGAAAAAAAGCGAGTTTTTGGCTGTGTAAAGAAGAGTCTCATTTTAATTTTCTTTTATTTGTTTACCCTTTATTTTCAATAACTAGGCTTTGGAATCGAGCAAGAAAAAACATTCCAATCCTATCAAAATTTGATGGTTTACGTTTCAAGATAGGTAGGTTTTTGAAATCCGAAAACCGAATAGAAAAAATTGTTAATTGAAAACAATGGGATGGATATAAGCCGTTTTTTCGGCAAACCAGATTTTAAGCAAGCTTTTAAAGCGGGATACAAAACACGTTTTGGAAGGAATTCAACTCGTGAGGTTCAAAGATTCAAAATCCTTGGAAAAAACAAAAGTGTAAAACATGGATATAAGCCGATTTGAAAGAAAACTCTTCAATTATTAGGAAGGTACAACTTTGAGAAAGTTTTTCTCGTTAGGCATGAAAGAGATAATCAGTTTAGATAGATTTTTGAAACTTGAGGCTTGAGGCTTTGAAAGAATTGAGGCTTTGATGGAGGTTTGAAAATCTACACCATCAACCAGTTTATAACCCTGTTCAACAGAAAATTCTATGTTCTTTAAAACGTTATAGGTATTTATTTATAGTATGCGAAAATGGAAGGTTGAAGAAAACTCCAGTGGAGGATTGACGCCAGAGGTTTTCCGCTACTGTTGGCGCTTAAGATTATCGTGTATCATCACGGCACGAATATAGTTCATTGCTTTTCTTTGTTCACCTACAATAAGAGTCACTCTTAATTATTTTTTGTCTGTTCACAGGTATGTTCAACTTTTCTTTCTTCCAACGGTCTTTCACATTATGGTAAGCAAGTTCGATCTTCCGGTACCTCATAGTTTAAAAAACAATACTTAATCATTTAGGGTAGTTGGTGTTTGATTTGCTCGATCTGATTGTAAAACGTCCAGTTCTTGTTTGTATTTAGTCAAATCTGGCTTAGAGTAACAAATAAGTCCTTTCCATATTTACCATTGTAGCTCAAAATTATTGAGTTTTCTACGGCATCTATCCGTACGTCTTCCCCTGTAAGATGGGTATTTTTCCCGATATTTGGGTCTAGAGAAAATCTGACGGTTAAATTTCAAGTTTATTGAAAAAGTGAGATTTGAACAGTTGTACCTACAGAGCTGCAGTTGGTCTCAAACGTTACAAAAATATTGTCTACTTTAACAAAGTTGTGAGCAAAGTCTTTTTGTAGAGTGCACCCTCCCGGAGATATATGCCAAAAACCAAAAAAGTCCAACAATGTTGAGGTTTTTCGACTGTCACGCAGCGAGCACAGGTTTTTCGAAGCAGCAAAAAAATTTTGGGGCCCAACTAGACCACAAATGGAGCCCACATACCAAATTTCATCAAAATCGGTCAATCCTAAGTGGGGAAAGTGCCACGTACGACGAACGGCGGACGGACGACCAAATTTTAATTCGATTTTTGGATTTTTTTTTTTGCAAATTTCTTCCTGGTCGATTTCAAAGGTTCATTATTGAAAATAATAAACCAAAATTAGAACTAGTCGTTTTGTTGCAATTTTAATGTACTATTTGACTGGCCTAATATATCTAAGGTTCATAGTTATAGCTTCAAGTTTCAGCTCTCAAGAAAATAATACAAAGAAAAAAGCAAAAAAATTACATTTGAACAGCAACAATAGAATTTAAAGAGGTTGTCTACTGTTTTTGAGTGGTTTGTAGATTACTTGATAGTATAGCATAAAATTGATTTTGATGTTTGAAGGAGGAAAGTGACAAATGATCGGGGAGAGTGAAAATCGAAGGTTCATTTAGATCACAGTAGCAACCGCCAGTCGTGTTTTCAAAGGCCAATTCCACATGCCTCACTCCTTGTACACTTTACTGAAAGCCACCCACAGATGTATGAGGGAAGGTTATGGCCAGGTTATTCAGTTTTTTTTCCCGTGCCCACACGGTTGAGGACATTCAAGGAGAGGAGGCAAAAATATGAACGCCGAATCGTAAAAACGAACGCTTTGCTGACGAATGGAAAGTTGAAAATGAAGAAGATTCATACGCTACGATCGGAGGTTGGAGGGTTTGCAACGTCGGGGCCTTTGACCCCATAACGACTTATATCGCGGTTTAATGCCCCCCACCAGTTGACCCATTCGAGGTACGTTCTGCGGGGATATGGATAGTAAAATCGAGTCTCCAGAGCCAGTCCTACACACCTCGTGGGTTTTCTGGTGGAGTTTATGGCACTTGGTTGAGACGAGCTTCCGTTTCTCGTTCGAAGATTGTCCCCCGTTTCCATTCTGATCGAATGGAGAGGGAGAGAGTTTGAAAAACTTTGGAACACATGGCGCTATTCATTTCGTGATATACCCTGTTTCCGAATTGTCAATTCGTAAACCCCAAACTGCGCTTTTCCTTTGAACAATCCTAGGTTTCTTTGGAAGCTCTTACAAACCTGGATATCCCTGAAGATTTGGAAACCGTCATATCTGACTCATGATGTCAAAAGAGACGATCTGCAGGGACCTTTGGGCTTTTTGAAGATGTGAAACAGAGTTATTCTTCGAAGTACGAAATGGCTGATCCTTGCTTACGTTTTACTACTATATATAAATATATTTAGGGTACATCACTATTTATTGAATAGCGCTCGACTGTTTCCCGTTTCTCTACTCGTTATAGAGTCACTCGATTTATATACAAGATTTACTTGTTTTATTGCACCAAGTTACAACTTATAAGCAACATTTTTCTGATATATAGTTGGTGTACCTTGAGAAAACTAAGATACTTCACTTAGTTCTTATCGTCCTGAAATTTGCACTTCATGATGGTCTAAGTGGATTAGATCGTGTGGCTTGGTTCTCTTAAGTCTTCTAAGCAGATCATCTGTGTTGAGAAGCTGGATGACATCCTCATTTACATGATCTTGGAACCTCAAAAGGTGATTCATGACTTGGCTGCGAATGACCTCATTGACAGATTCAGTCTTCAGCTGGGCTGTGCGCCCCCATATCTGTGCACCGTAAGTCCAGACAGGCTTTAGGACTTGCTTGTACAGTATAAGCTTATTGTGAACAGACAATTTTGACGGTCGACCCATCAGCCAGTACATTTTTCTGAATTTAATCAAAAGCTCAGCTCTTTTTCTTCTTGACGTGGGACCTTAGTTAGATCATAATATGTTCCTAAATATCTTGGTCTTCAAGTGTTCTCAATAAAATATTACTTTCTGTCTGAAAAGTTGAACTGGTGGTGTCTCTCTCTCACTCTTCTGTCTTTCTCATAATCAGCTATTTTCTCTATATATTTCTCTACTTTATAACACTACTCTTGAGAACATCACCAAGTAGTCGGTTAAATGTTGAAACAATTTACAGCCTCCAGGCTCAACAACACAACATCAACATAGCAAACCCAACAACCATAACGTAGAGAATATACCACACGAGTGATTTCACTGTCAAATTGATCTAGACCACTGTTGAATTTTGAGTTTTCAAAAAAAATGTACTCGTAAACTTCGGTTTTACATTCAATGATGACTTCTCCTACAAGCGTTGGAACAAATAGTCAGCGAGGTAGGTACTTAGTTGACAAGGAGGTTCATAGTAGATAAGAGGTACATAGTGAAGTCCTACATATTTTCCTTTAGGATGAGTACAAGTACAGATTCTCCACGAGTCCCTTCCCAAATCCGATTTTTTCTGATCATCATGGATGGAAAAGAGAGATTCGTGTAAACAACCATGCCAAGAACAAATTGTACGCTGCATCAATGTCCTTATACTTCGAAGAGTACATTGTGCTCAACAAAGTTGAAATTTGACATGATGTAGATCTTACGAACATCATTTTATTGTTCAATAACGTGATGCCGAGTTGTTGTTGCCGAGGGGTGCATTGCTTCCCTTACCCAAGTACTGCAATAATGGTTTCTGCTTAACCCTAATTGGACCATGGTGTCACTACCGTCACCCAAAAAATCTTAGGAACTGCACAGATGACCTAATATTTGTGTCACCGGAATAACCAAAATTAAATTGCCATTTTAAATTCAATGAACAGCAGACATCGATGAAGAAATCAATGAATTATTTTTCAAAATTGTTGTCATTATTTTTTGATTTTTAAAACTTAAAGAAATAGTTCAAAAAATTCAGCTTTCTCCTCAACTTTTTAAATTGTTATTTAAATCTGGTTAATCTGGTGACACCTTGGAATTCCTTAGATGTTTTCGGCGACACTAGTGACACCATGGTCCAATTAGGGTTAATAACCATAATGTGATGATGTTCGCTCTGAAGGAGCCATTACGCACAGCTTTTTCCGTCTCTACTTAGTACCAGAGACTGCCCGTAAAAAAAGATATCTGTCAGAGAGTTACTGTTGAAAGATATTTTATTGTATTGTATTGGCATAAGGACATTGTTATTTGCTGTTTATCAGTCATTCTCAATTTGCAGTAACCTTTCTGCATATTTTAATGACCAACTTCACTGAAACTGTACATTATTTAGAATACTGTGTTTAGTAACATTGAAAAACCTGATCGATAATTTGTGGTGCCTTACCGTTTTTCTAGTTTTTAATGATTTGTATTGAGCACTTTGTCTCTACTCTATATCATGTACAGGTTTATCTCTACTCCCAAATTTGAATAATCTCAGTGATATTTCTACCTGTACTCCACCATTTGCGATTCACACCAAGTGAATCAGATTCTAAGATTTTGAGTAACATAATACAGAACTATCCTTCATATATCCTTTACTGGGAAGTATATAGTAGAGAATACTGCTTAATGGTGTTTGTCTCCAAAGAAACCACTTATGAAATGAAAATTTCATGTAATCAAACTTTCATATATCATTTCCATACCTTTAATAATGGTACGTTATAAACCAAGAAAATTTGCATTCCTCGACTTGAGTAAAAAAGAGTTCCACCTTATGAAACAATCGAGTCTCGTGTTTGTCGAAAATGTCAATAATCATGTAACAGAAAAGGCAACATTAAAAACGAAATATGCTATAGAGCAAACCTTTCAAGATGTCAGGAGGTTCGCGATTTTCTTCAAGCAAATTTTGACTACATCCAACGTCGAATGCCGTAAAATTCCGATTAAACTTTCGTCTTCATTTGTCCCCTGCCGCCTTTAATAACTCAATACGTCCTCAAATCTTTACGATCGAACCCTTTCGACGGATGAAAATCTCTCGAAGGATCCATTGCTCTAGGTTTATGACTGAATTTCGAAAGCTACGCCTGAGGTCCTGCTCTACAACTATAAACTCGGAGTTTCTGGGTCATAATTGATGGTTGAAATTTTTTATTTTCGAAACTTGAATATTTCCTTTTATTGCGGCGGTTCATGCGGGATGTCCGATTCGCTTCACGAACTACCAAATTGCGTAGTACAGCATAAACAATACACCTGGCTGATTCTCTACGTGACTGGTTTCACTACATTGGCCAGTAGTGGGTTCGAAAAGGTTCAAAGATTTACTCATAAAGTAAGTAAAGTAAAGTAAGCAACCATTTCAGGTTGAATTTTCGTCCGACTGCCATTCTTGGCGTCGCGGACGTCATCAGCTGTCTCTCTAAGGGGAGATCAGAATTTGTTCTGATGATTTCGCTCATGGCTTCCCAAACATCACCGCCCTGGGTTGGAACGAGAGATTGCCGATCGTCTAATAGACAGAAAACTTTCTGCGACGACCAGACTCGAACGCGCGTCCCCGCTAGACGGTTCTCATCTTATCACCGCAGTCCGGTACACCGTCCACTAGACCACCGACGCCCAAAGATTTACTCATTTAACGGCAATTCGTCGTTGAAATCCTTCCTTGAAAAAATATGGGAGCAGAGGTCCACAAAAGAAATGCAAAATTTATCGCATGAGTATCGCAAAAATGTATCGCTGAGATACATTGATGGCTGGCTGATAAGAGTTTGTATATTCCAGAACCACTTGGCACCGATGGGCACCGACAGTTGATTCTGAACGTATTCTTCGTGCCAAATGGAGAATCGAGAAGATAATCTGTCCTAAATGTTGTCTATTTTCTCCTGGATATTGGCAATATTCGAATGTCACGTTGAAAGCCCGAAAACATGAATTGCTACAACGCCCAACTATAAAACGCTGCAAATGATTACACAACGGTTTATTACTGTTCTATTAAGATCACCCGTCTGCGAAGAACACAGCTTTTCCATAAATAGCAGATCCATTAATTTCCATTCATTTAATTTATCGCGCAGATTTAACGGTCAAGTTTATTTTGACAGAAAGCTCCTACCAGCTAAACATTGTTATCCCAAAGTTGAGAGTACCTTCCATTGATGTTATTCTTTGTTTTTAAGGGAGCCTAAGTGAGTGAAATTTGGCTCACTTCCGTACCGAACGTTCATGTGCAATTCACACTCGTGTTTCTGACTTATAATTCGTCCAACACAAAGTGAGCAACTTTCAACAACGTAGATTTGGCCCTCATTACGCCAGGAACCTACCCTGGTTGGCTCTCAATTTACCTTACTATTCTAGATGATTTGAGATAACCCATTTAACTATCTTAAATTACGATTAAACGTCATGAACATTCACTAATTAGGTAACTAACTAATTATCATCATTGGGCAAACGGTTGGTTCCACAAAGCTCTGGGTCGTGTTAAAAAATTCTTTAAACCGTCGCTATTTTAAAATAATGAAAAAAACAATACCTGTATATCGCAAGCTCTCGAGCTAGGGCGCTTTGAAAATGTTTTCCCCCGCTATTTTTCCAATATAAATGACTGACAATAACCAACAGCTTGGAGGCACAACTAGACCCCAAATGGAATCGATACAACAATATTCATCAAAATTGCTCCATGAAAAACTGTCATTTGATTTTCGGATTTTACGTCTCTTGAAACGTAAACCATCAAATTTTGAAGGGGATCGCTTTTTTTGTGCTCCAAATGAAAATAATCAACCAAAATCAACCATACCTCGGTACCTACAACATCGTTACAATCCAAAGCCCTCATCCAGCGAATGAAAAACAATACGGTCCTACCCGGGTCGTCTATTTTTGCCGAACCGGCTAATTGCAAAAGTTATGATCAGGTATCCCCCTTTTATGCTCTATCATCGCCCGCTATTATTATACCTATCTCGACTTTTGCGATAAATGCGTAAATTGACAGGTTTTTCTGAAGTTTTTTTTTTCATTTTTTGGAATAACTTGAATTTTTACCGAACTTTAGGGGTCATTATGCCCGAAATTCCATATTTCACAGTATTGCTGTTGGTTTTCCCTCTGAATACTATTAACGCTCAGGGACCTTAGTTATGATACAAGTTTTTTGTTTCCCGTGGAATCTACCAAGAAATTCGTAGTTCTCGGTTAGAGGTATTTTCCTCACTACCAAGCCAAAATGAGAATCTAAAGATTATTACATGATTTAAACAGTGTAATATTCGATCATTTGGGATCATACTATCACTCAATCATTTGATGAAGGCAGTAATTCCATCATTTGACTCAGAACTTGAGATATCCTGATCGTTGAGTGAACCTTGGAGAGGATTCTTCCTCGTATCTGATCGATATGATTAGAGATCTTAAGCCCACATCAAGAAACAATCGTCTGCAGTCTAATACATTTATTTTCTTCATCACCAGCCACATCTTTATTTTCTTCATCGGGCCACCCGGTAGTCTTGGAGAATTCATAAATCTTGATTTGCAAATTTTATAGTGCTTTCCTTTTGGGTTATTATTTTCAATAATGAACCTTTGGAATCGACCAAGACAAAAAAGTTTTCAACCTTCCCTCAAAATTTGTTGGTTTACGTTTCAAGGTGCGTAGAATTTCAAAATCGAATTAAAATTTGGCCGTCCATCCGCCGTACGCGGCACTTTCCTCACTTAGCATCGACCAATTTTGATGAAATTTGGTATGTGGACTTCATTTGGGGTCTAGTTGTGCCTCGAAGCTTTTGGTTGATGTAGGTCACTTCTAAGGGTTGAAATTTTGAAAACGCCCAAACTCGAAAATTTTTTATATAAAGGTATTGTTTTTCCATCAATGTAAGATCGTATAGAATTTTTAGATTTTTTTGAGACCTCACGGAGCCCTGTGAACAAACCGTTCGCTACCTACAAGAATTTAAGGGTTGGACTTACGATATATCGGAAACACGAATGTGAATCGCTAAAGAGGCCTAATCTTCGTTCAAATTTTAATGTTTTTCTTCATGTTGATTGGTGGTAGAAGAGAGATGTAGAAAAAAATTAACCTTTGTGTAATAATTTGCAGCGTTTTTGTCTTCCCTTTGTCTCAAGAGGAAAATCCTTCTAACAGCTTGCTAGTCGCAGGCTAACCCCATTTCACTCACTAGAGGAAAATATATCAATTTAGAACCGTTTTGCTTATATTTTTCATTTGGATATGAAGTAAATATCAAACAGAAGGTACCTACTCCAATTCAACATGGACGTTGATGAATGAGCATTGAGAAAATATCGCTGGCATTCCTTCTAAAAGGGGGAGAGCAATATCTACAGTATGTGTTCTCCCTTCGCAACTGGCTGGTATTGTTTCAGTGTCCGATCCGGTTAGCGTTCTGTACTTTATTGAGAATTTGGACGTAGGACAGTATTGACGTTGAATCCACGGGGAGGGTCTCGAGGGTTGCCTTACGCTGTGATATTGCGGCCAATAAATTTCCGAAAGGTTGGTCGTGGAGGAAGGAAAGATCGAAAGCAAGTCCCCTGCGATTTCAACCTCCGCGCTCGTATTTCATATATTACTTATCGAACCACAAAACAATGCAATATACTGGCGATTGGTGTTGACATCAAAGATGATCATTTTGAAGAAAAAAAATCACGATATTTATTAAGTTTCAGTTAATTCGTGTGTCATATGTTCTGTTGAATGTGGATTGAGAGGTTGGGAGATGAAGAC
Source organism: Apolygus lucorum (assembly GCA_009739505.2). NCBI lineage: Eukaryota > Metazoa > Arthropoda > Insecta > Hemiptera > Miridae > Apolygus > Apolygus lucorum. Next base: position 41,203,169 of record CM019168.2, on the reverse strand, counting down.
TCAAAAGGTTTTCATTGACGATCGGGAGAAGGTAAGGCTCTCGTGCAGACGTTTATGATAGCCTTCAAAGTGGCCAGTCTCTATGATTGCACCTCTACTGAGAGTCGGCAGAACTGGTGGGGAGGTACGAAGGGAGGGGTACTCAGCCCTTTCATAAACTGTGGGAAGATTTGTTTTTGCATAGCCCTTTTCTTCTTGGCGGTGCAAGGGGCCTCATGTTTCCAGCCGGTCGTTTTTCTTCTGACTTTAAATTGGCTTAGGTTCCTCGAAGAAGGTTCGCATTCTATCCCCTCTCGCCGTAGATGAACAACGACCCCCTCCATAACTCACTACATCTCATATTTATAATAATATCAGTGACTTTTAACTGCCTTTTAATTAAGTTGAGAAAATCCATCATTCTGGTCACATGACTATAAAGTATGGCTTCCTGAAGTCGGCTGATTCTTCATATTTCATGGAGTTCCTCAGGATTCATGGAGCAGTGTGTGGTAGGATGCATGATGCCAGGTTTGGATTGGAACTTTGTTTTTGCAAATGGAGATTGAGACAATGGGGAAGAATAGCTTTGAAATTTTGTGCTTCAAGGCAGCCTGAGTGGATTCAAAAAGGTGTGGTTATGAAGATTATGACAGTCCTCTTGTCTCTGGTTTAGAGTCTATATGGATAACGGATGTCGGTACATCTTCAAGATTGAGAAATAGTTCAACTAGATTCCACTTTTTCATTGAATTGAATGAGACTCTCATCTCTGGCGATTTCCATCCTCCGACTTCCTCGAGGTTGCTGCATCAACTGAATGGGATTGGGTGTCATTGCAGTCATCGTCACCTTGCTCCACTGACTTGTATGGTTTCCTCTATATGCTTCCACATGTGAGATCCACATCACCATATGCAACTATATGCAAACCACGACAAAATTGGCTTGCACTGGGGTATACCATCTACAGCCCCGGGATCCACAAATCCACCTGAATTTGGGCTTCTAAGTAATACGGGCGGAACACATCTCTAGGTTGGTCTGACCACTGCTTCACTGCAACATGAGATGTAAGGGTTGATGATGCTTTTGCTCCCTCTTACAAAGTAAACAAGTGCGGTTTCTCTGCTGGTAAACAACCTGTTGATATGAAATATAGTGTTGGAAGAAGAAAAGAAGCCACTCTGAAGGTAAAAGGAAGTTTGGCATTCTTTAGAGAATCACTGGAATATGTTGAGGTTTTATTAAGTACGTTGAGCATAACATGGAACATTACTTTTAACGAACTTTTTGATCCAAAATAGGTAAGAATGAGCGAGTGGATCTATTGGATTGTCACAGAAACCTAGATACATATCTTGTTGAATTGTCATATTTTTCAGTCAGCAGAAGTAAAAAAAAAAAAAAAAAACTAGGAAGAAACATTTTCAAATACATTTGCAAACTGCCTTGTTAGCCGACTAACCAACAATGTAAGAATGATTGCATTAGCGTAAACAAGTTTTTATACACAGCTCGATTCGTGGGAACTGATTTCCGCCTCCGGCAATAATTCGATTTACTTACCAAAAAATATTTTTAAAATACCCGACAGCGCTCCATGTTAAGTCTGCATGATTTGAAGGGGAAAGAAACATCCGTTAGTACCTATGAGAGAAGTCGTAAAGTTAAAGACCAATAAACTACCGTTGGTTTTACTGGCAAAAGCCTCTCTCTGGGTTGTGGGAATCTGCCAAGTCACTCGTGAGGTCTCGTGATTGAAGAAGTCCATCGATAATTTTCATTTTATAGTGTATACGGTTTGAGAACGAACATTCATACTTCCTCTTGTCCTTCAGGACGTACATCTTCTTCGTAACCGTGTTTCAACTCGTCAAAACGTTCAAATCTTTCATTGTATTTTCGCCCTGAAGATCAATGTTTTTGTGTAGCCGACGAGCGCGGCACAGATGTTACCGGAGATGGTGTGACTACGGCTACCTGTGGTATGATATATTGCAAAGTTCATTCACCCTGTCAATCCCCCACTTTACCAAGATACTCAGCCATCGGCCAAGGAGTCCCTTCTTCATATTATGAGTGTTGGCTAAATAATTAAGGGGGAGGGGGGCTTCTACTAAACAATCACCTCCGAGCTATAAAGGTTCTTTCAAGTCAATAGCTCCTACGGTCCTCAACCCTCCTTCAGATAACGGCATACTCCTCTCTTATAAGTTACCATCATAATTTTCCTCGCGATTATTTTTCGATAAAAAAGTCTTCTTTAAAAGGTCCCTCGCGGGATACAACCAGCAATTTGCAGTCCTAACGAACACTCGGCTGGCGAGTTCCCATCTTCTAAAAAGCTTGGTTTCCACTTCTGCAACACAACCGGGGACCCTAATAGTCCATCGGAACCGTAAAAATTGCACCAATAGAAGATAGGTCGTTTATATAAATATTCATCCGACTATTAGATGTTAGGAATGGGGGAGAATCCAAAACTATACTGTATGTATGTAAATAAATACTTGAACATGTAGATGTCAGTTTTGTGATGTACGCTATTCTACTCCAAAACGGCGGACGGACGGAAACATTTTTATTCGATTTTGGGTTTCTACGTACCTTGAAACGTAAACTATCAAATTTTGAGGGGAGTTAAGAAAAATTTCATGGTCGATTCCAATGGTTCATTATTGGAAATAATAAACCAAAAAAGTTACGTATAAATTTCAATGATAACCATTTTTATCTGCAAAGGTCGATTATTGGAATTACTATTGTACGAGAGATGAGAGGTATGATAGCAAAAATGTTAAACGGTCCAAATTCCCTTAACACATTAACGCCCAGTGTTGCCTATGGCTACATAGAGAGCCCTTCTGTTTGGAGGCTGCTGGGCATCTTCCTGAGGCACTGGGAAGTCCAGGATCCGAGGGATCCTCGTTTCCAGATCTGTCTGATCGTGTGATTTGTGTTGAGAGAAACATGCAATAAAATCGGTACCATGAAGAACCTGCTAGCGCTACTAAAACAATTTCTTTAGTTAATTAATGTAGAATTTATTACAATATTAAATTTTAGACTGTAGATGTTTATTTAACTTGTTGAAATCGAAACTCGGATCATTATGTGTTTCTAATACCTGTAATTCGCATAATTATCTCAATGTTGCCCTACGACAACACTGGGTAAGGCCTATGGCTACAATAGTAACTTTTCCGAGTTTCTCAATTTATCAGTTATCTCGCGTTCAAAACTATTCTTAATAAATTATTGTGAAGGCATGCACTTTGCATCAAGAATATAATCTTTTTATCTCATGTTGTCGTCATCAGGGCAACGATACTCCATTAAAAATCTCTAAAGGGGGTAACAAATTTTAATACATTAAACAATTAATTAAAATTTAATTTTAAAAATATAAAGTAAAAAAATTCGTAGTTTTGGGATAATCGAATTGGAAGATTTGGAGACTGGACAAAAGGGTGAACTCGGCAGAAAACCTTCTTAATATTCTATCATCTTTCAGCTTAAGATTCATGCACTTTTTCAGTCTTTAACTGATCGGAAATATTTAAAATCCTTTATGAAAAGTATCTCAGTACGTGACAGGGTCAATACAGTGTCAGGCTGAATTATTAAGATGTAAATAAATTTTGAATGAAATCATTGAATGTTAATTATTTTATTTAATATGAACCACATGTACATGCTATCTGAGTTAATAACTTCAAAATGAAAGGCGAAAGTCAAAACTCAAAATTGAGAAACTTTTTCTTTCCCATTGGTCTAGACTTCCCCCATCTGATCTGAATCTGAAAATTGCAACAGATTGAACATATTATGTACCCATCTATTTGCAGATGCGCAACCATTAAATAAAACATAAAAATATAAAAAAAGTGCAGGGCTGATTTATGATGAATTAGTCATTCATTCAACCAGCAATCGCTGGAGCAATACCAAGAGAGTTTCTAGTAGATCCGGTAAGTTTACGATATGGCGGATGTATCGACAATCCCTGACTAGTCGACAATCAGTTTTGATGTAATGGAAGACAAATTATTTTTCTTTTCTCTTCTTCTTAAATTCTTATAACCTCGATATTCGACCACGAGATTATTGTTATTTCCCCGTGTTCATTTAAAATCAGGATGCCTATAATTTTTTTTTTAATATGGTGAAAAAAGTTTGTAACGTTGATTGGAATTAAGTAAATATTAATATTGTTTTAAACAATAGAGAAAATTAATATTGGCAAGTGGCTTGCATTCAATGTTAATTACTTTGAATGTGATCAAAATTTTTTACAAAAATATTGAAAAATAAAGGCTTTACGACGAATGCCTTTTAACTTTGGGTCCTCAATTGTTGATAACTTCATCAAAACTTCCACATTTTGAGCATTTTATGAATTTTGTACATTATTTTGATGGGAAGGTCGCATGAGACCAGTTCACGAACTAGCCCAAGTCGCCTAATCACCCAACTTTGGCGATCTGACGGAAACAAGTTCATTCGATCAGATAACGGCTGTTGACTTTCTCACCAGAGAAACCGTGTAGTCAAACATTGGAAAGAAGTCCCGAAGTTACCGGCGGTGGCCAGTAAAATTTGCGTTCCGTGGGCTCCATGATTATTCAGATATCCGCAAACCTTTAATGACTCGTAGTTTTCGGAAAACACACAGCCTCAAAGGCAGATTGGGCAGCGGTGTTTTTCGCCGCAGGAGGCGTAGAAGGCCTAGCGGTCCGATCGACAAAGCTCCCATTGTCCTTCTTTGCCCGTAACTGTCCGCCAACTGATCGGAATGCTTGCGTTTTCTCAAGACCCGCATCTTCCACGGTATTGCAACCGAGTTAACGTAACGTTAGGTGAGAAAACGAGCTTGATCGACAGTACGAAAAAAAAATCCGGCAGATCTCCCCCATGACGAACAATACGCCTGATAATTGGAAAACTAAAAGCTGTGGCTATTTATGACATAATAAATAAACTAGTACGGAGTCAATAAAAACAATATGTAGGGGAAGATATTTCATAGTGTAATCATAAAAAGTTTACTACTTTGATAAGCTATGAATAACATTATCACTAATTATCTACCTAGCGTCACCTAACTACCCTTAAAAATAGTGAATAAATTCTTTAGCAGAGTATAATTATGGCAGTTCTGAAACTTGATACCATTCCGAAAACAACGATAGTCATAACTGAGTTTGAAAACTTCATAGTGTCAATTTGGCTCCACGATTGCGATCCTTGAAGTCGTCATAAAAGCGCAGGTACATTTTTGAACATTTTCAAAAAAGGAGAAAAAATTAATGGACCCAAAATGGACTCAAAATTTTAAACATGAACTTTATCTTCACTAAATCCGTTTTGGAACATTTAAAATGAGTTTTCAAGTTTTTTCAAAAATCATATTATATCCCATTAATACTACATTTCACTCCAAGCAGTACCTACCTAACAATGGAAATTTTCCTCACAATTTTTCTTTTTTTTTTCGAAAGAGGGGTCACTGATATGGAAGAAAACCATAGTGTGCTGCTCGAAAACGCATCCAAAAATCCAGATTTAAATTTTCATGAAAGTTAGGGGGGTTATAGCCGTTTTACTGAGATAAGGCCAAAAACGCGAAAAAAATCTTAAAAGTGAAATAACTCGAAAACGAAGCCTCTAAAAACAAATTACCACGAGACGTTTTTTGCTGGAAATGAGCTGTAAAATCGATTACTGACGTGTGGCAAAAAAAATTCAGGACATTAATTAACCTGTAGAATTCATTGCTATATTAACAAAAATTTAATGTTTACCTTTTCTTGTTACAGGTACGTATTTTGGAACAATCGGAGATTGGAGATTGAGTCGAATTGTGAGTAAATTGTAGATATTTTATACTCGTAACATACTGACATCATAATAATGGTCCCAGGTTCCTAAATATGTTTTTCTAAGTGTGTTTAATGTTGATTTTTAACACACCCCATCCCCACTATTGTTTACTTACACAGTACTCAAAACTTCAGCCTGAGCTTTCCGTAAAGGCGCCATACGAAGGGTTTACGATGATTAGAAGGTAACGAAATTTACTTATAACATCTCGCTGAATCTTCCCATCTCTTTTACAGCGTCTAAACGGAATTTCAAGCTGAAATTTGTCCTTGAGGCTTTTCGAAGATGCTGAATCCGAACAGTCACATATTAATCAGAAAAAATCTCTGTCCCTTTCTAATCGCTGCCCAATAATATCCAGTAAAGTGGCTGGGACATGTTCATAGGTAACAATCATTCATCGTCATACTGGTTTTAGTACCTACCATCTAAAACCAAAAATCGTTGTGAAACGGACTGCAATTATAAAATAAAATCGTTAATTCAGCATTTAAAAAATTATTCATCATTTTTTAGTGATAAAGGTTTATTTGGTACGTAAAATAGTTTAAAACTGTTTCTTTTTTATTGCGTTAAAAAGGTAATTTCAGAGCTCTTCTGCAGTTTCCATGAAAATTACAATATATAAGAGGGACTGATAAAACGAGAATATAAAAAAATAGATCAGACTATTCATTTACGATGTTTTATGAGTTTTCCACACATTATCCAAATTTAAATTTATACGGTAATTTGCAGAATAAAGTTTCCAGGAGCTGTCAATGCCCTCTGGTACGTGCGTAATGACCCATCGTGGACTAAATGAGAACTAACAGTGAAGTGATTGCTACATGCAATTAAGGAGGGAGAACTTAATTGCTTTGATGAGCCAAAACCTAATTGGTTTGATGAGATTGAATACTCTGTGGTTAAGTTAGTGGAGAATGAGGCAACGTAATCCGCACTATACAGGCAGAAGTGTACATATTCATTTTTATAAAATTGAAGTGGCAGTGGGTTCTAAATTGATTGATTTCCTGTTTAAAAAAATAATGTCGTGTCAATCAAATGATGCAACTTGTAACGTAGCAGTAGCTTCGCTCGCCACTTATCATTCTGTCTTCCCCCGATTGTTTGCTTGGACCCCAGAGCAAAAAGAACCGTAGCGAATCGTTCGCGGTATTATTTTCCATGTAGCGAGAGGCAACGGCGCCGGACCCATATGCTGTTTTGTCTAGGAAGTCCGCGAGTTGAGACACTCAGACTGCAGGTGTCGCGTGAGTCTTCAGACATTCGCATCTTCGAATGGGGCAGAAGAGCGGGAGGACGTAGGGTTGAGCAAAATGAAGAAAAAATAACACATACAAAAAAACCCTTCCGAAGCGTCGTCCTTTTTTTTCGTTTTTTATTCGTTTTTTTTTCTTCGACTCTCGAGGTTCATTCTACAAAGTCCATTCACTTTCCTCCGGCGAGGTGTGTGGCTTTTAAAACACTCCTTTCAAGTCGAAGACTGAAATATTTGCTGTCTCCGAATGTCCAACTTGTATTTTTTACCTTTTTTTCACCAGTTATCTTCCAGTATTTTGAGATATTTGGAATCGTGTAGGATTTGAATTCAGCCTTAATTATGGCTCTACACCTTTACATCAGTATTCCAATGGTATGTCAATATTTTCACAGTCTGTGATTAGAACCTATCTCGAAAATATATTAAAATTTAATAGGTAGTAGGTTTAGCTGAAAATTTAAGGTAGTAGCTGTTATTTTGGGCGGTATTCATAGACATTACTCGAAGCCGAGTAAATACTCGAATGGGTTTTGGAGTGGCGGCGGATGCTCAACGCTATTCACAGTCGTCATCTGGAGTATTTACTCCAAAATTCGAGTATCTGCTCTGCGTGCGGTATTCATAAACAAAACTTGGCGTTGAGTCGAGGCCTAGCAAAAACTCGAGGCACCTGGACAGGACACTTGAGCAGTTACTCGACGTGTTTTTCTCATCAAAAATGGATATATCTACGATTCTTTGCAATCGCAAAAATCTATATAAATAATGAAAATTAAATTTTTAAAATTATTTAAAAAGTCATCCAAATTTGCAACTTTGAAAACCCTTTGCTACTGACATAGTGCGCTAAAAACCATGAAATGTTTGAACTTTTTCAGTTTTTTAACCATAACTTCTAAAATGTAATCTCAATAATTTATTGTCTACAGTAGGTAGAATTTTCAATAGTTAGTTAGAGACCAACTGGACCTTGTAGGTTAAATACTTACAGAGATGCAGTAATTCAAAAATAGATCAATTTTACAAAAAGTAATATTGTTTAAAAGTATTATTAATATCAGGTCACCGTTTGGGCCAATATTACTCTTCAAATTTTTTCTCACTTCAAATCAAGTCCATTCAAAAACTTGACTTGGTACAAGGGTGGTAGTCAATTGAAATGGTAGATAGTTTATTCAATCACGCTTTCATTTCATTCATGGGGAGCTGATGAAACTCTCGTATTCATGATATACGCTGTCGTATCCTACGTAGAGGTATTGGAGAACCCCAGAAGGCTAATAGAAAATATCGGACCATCACAATGCACCCACTCTGTAATCTATTTGAGCTTTCAGAGTATCACTGGGACACAAACACCGCATGTGTGGCCGCGGCTTAAGATAAGAGACTGGTCAATGATGGACGCCAGTCACATACCATTGCTTATATTTGCCTTATCACTTACTTTTTGTTTTTCTATGTGTTAAAATCTATTATTAGTAGTATCAATCAACACGATGGAAAAACCAATTCCAATAGTTTCCTTGTTGTCTGAGAAGTTGGGCAAGAAAACGCAGGACGTCACCTGGTATGTATCATGTATGTCTATTTGTGTATCCAATGTGTGGTATAGAGAGACCAATACACACCTGATGACGTCACTTTCTCTTTTGTTCCCATTTTCTACTACTTCCGTTCATATTTCACTTCTCAGCTCTCAGCTAAACCTACAATGCTGAAGAATTTTCAGCCTGAATCAATGACTGATCAGCCTGAAGCAAAACTGTCGAAAATGATCCTTTCACTACAAACCGTACCTACCCAGTGATCTATCTTCTCTCGACCAAGGCTGAGACGATAAGCCATCAAAATTCATAAACGACCGTCAAATAGCTCGAAAAATACCGTCAAGAAAGGAATCCGCTGCCTCGGTCACTGGCACGTCCCACTTGCCTCTTTGGGGCGCCCGAGTGACCAAATGACCAGGCGGCGGTGGGTGGACGGAAGGAGATGATTTGTGGGTCTCGTCTCAGGATAGTTTTGCCGTGGCTTTTACTGCTTAGCCGCAGTTCGAGGTAGGTCAGGATATTCGCGATCGCCAGCGCACCTGCCTCGGACAATCTTCTCCTCATCTTCTCCTGCTAAGTAAACTTCCTTCCAAATCACCTCCACTCAACTAGCTGCGGTGTTCCTGCTTTTACAGTTATCCCATCACAAGGGAGATAGAAATTTAGTCAAATTCACCAAGCAATCAGTAAAAGATTGTTCCAATATTGTTCAGCCTGTGGAAAATAAGAATGTAGTACCAATGATTAGGCAGGTGTGATTCTTCATCAATACAGGACTTTCAAGGAGACGCTTGTCCCGTATTTTCACCCTAGAAAGGACCTTTTTTGCGATTTTGAATTTTATAGATACGGTAGACAATATAGACTCTTTTTATATAGATCTAATATCAATCAGAAGCGAATTTTGAGATCATACTGTGAGCTCCCGCTCAGGTCTCTTCCCAGTAACGGAGCTAGATTAATTTATTTATCTCCTTCCTGACACAGGATCAGCACAGCCACACGCGGCGAGAATTGCTGGTCCTGAGGCTTACAATACGATGAACTGAGGAGAAGTTTGGTATGCCGAAAAACCAGCAAATCAAGTTCCTCAAGACATTTTTATACTACTGTCCTCAGCTGATAAGAGTCTAACTGCATGCAATGTAACATCCTACATAAGAGTTCTCAAATAATGATTCTTACAACTCTTAGTTGCATTCAACATGGCTCAGCCTATTTATCAACTTCCATTAACAGGGAAGATCTTTCTTAAATTGTTTCCAAGAAAGAAAATGAGGCAAACCCTCAATTTTATACAACTCTCCTTATCAAAGACGTTCCATCCCAATTCGTGGATTGAATAGTTGTGCTCGAAATTTCGCGGACAGGAAAGGTGTTAATATTAACGTAGACACATCCGATCTTCTCAGCCACTTCCTCAGGTTACTGTGTCATTTTACCATCTATCAGCGATGTAGAATGGAAAGAAAAGAACTTGGCTTCACCAGGGATCGTGAAGGCACAAAACCTCAGTGCTCTACGGTGAGAAAAAGAAGTTGGCAATGTAGCAAGATAAAAAAGCAAGCAAAGATGAAATTCATTTACACATTTATACAAAATTAACAGCCCATAACCCTTGCAACTGAGCTGTTGATATTTTTTATCCTCTAATTGGAGGTTACTGGGAGGAAAAGATACGCATCGCTCGAGCAACAGCGAAGGTGTGAAAACAATGAAAGGATTACATTGTGTACCGACGATGTTTAGAAATAGGTATTTGGTTCAGGAACACGTTCAGAATCGAGATTCGATTAGGGAGCTTCTTTGACGGTCGAGTGAAACCAACCAAAAAGGAATTCTGGCGGTTGAGTGGAGCCTTGTGAAGACTTGAGGGGCTGGAAACATTCTTTCTTTCGAGAAGCTGGTGGAAAGGAAAATCGCTTTTGCAGTTCTTGCTGAAGCATCGGCTTTTCTTTAAAATCTCATCCAACGCACCCGACAAGATGTGGAAGTAAGTAAGAACTTGTGAACAAAGGGTTTTTTGATTTCGCAAAATAACTTAGTCAATTAGAAATTTGATGTAATAAAGTAATAAACTCATGTAAACAATAAAACTGGGCTGCGGAACTGAATTACAACTGAATCTCCGTCTTGAAAAACAAATGTTTACCAGTACTACCAGCATGAACACCCGCACTGCTCGCTTATTCTGATGAGATGGATTCTCATTCTCGTAGTCCCATGACTTTCACGGTTCCAACCATACCTACTACTTTTGGGATAGTACTCGGATGTGATCATAACCATAGCCGTGTATTACAGCTCACTCGTTGGAGTCTTTGTACTTCCTCTTTCAATCCAATCAGCTAAATTTGTTCTCCTCCCTCTGCACCCTCGACATCTTCTCACATACCTACAGTTAACAAGATGCAATCACTCCAATTACAACCATTTGGTTCTGCAGTTTATGCTTTAAAGCAAACCATATTTGACCATAGCCTTGGCCGTCGGAATGTGCCCCCTCCCTAAGATTTCTCAAACTGACTAAAAATAAAATTACTCCAAATTACCTATAGGACTTGAAAGTTCTATGACTAGAAACAATGAAAGTATTTTTTTAATCGCATTATTACTCTTGTTTAAACATTGGGTATTCAACATTTTTTGACATTTTCATGTCTTTCATATGGCACATAAAAAAAAAATCGTCACGAAATTTGATGCAACAATATTTGTTGCAACGATATTTGTTGCAACGATATTTGTTGCAACGATATTTGTCCCAAGTCGCCACAATGATGATTATGACCATCAGAAGTGAAGTTGTTAGGTAGGTAGGTACTTTACAGTTTGATATTACCAGGGGGGCATGAAAATGTTTCAATGTGTTGCAGACTCGTATGCAAGCGTTTTCAGTAAATTTAACACAGAATGTGTTTTTGCGATGACCTACCGAAAAAAAATCGTCACGAAAAAGCGACAGAAACATATGGCCTTTTATGTGCCATATGAAAGACATGAAAATGTCAAAAAAACTCGGCGCTTTGCGCCTCGGCGGGGGGCTCCCTCCCCCTGCTCCCCCCGGTTTATTTCTTTTTCCATACTCTGTATGAAATCATAGGAACACAGAATGTGTTTTTACTGAATTTTTGAGTTGACTTGCAAAAAAATTATACCTGTACATCACAGGACAGTATCAACATTCTGAAGGTATATTAAGAAACTTCTTCTCTTTTTTTCTTTTTTTTCGTACAAAACTTTCCTACCAAAAACATGAACTAGTTTGGAAACACTTTGAAAAACTCAGATGTGAGAAAAAAGAAAACGTCGACTTTCAAAGAAAAAATCTATATTTGGAAAAAAATTGGTCCACACTTGGAAACAAAACATTTTGAAAAATAAAACAAAGAAAAACATTGAAAGGGAGAGAAATGAGAGGGATTTGATGAGAGAATCAGCTGTTCTGCGTCTGGTTCAATTCTGGTCAGCTTCAGCCTCTTCTCGATGAGTTCTGGTTCCTCCTCGTTTAAATAAGATTGGAAACTACGCTGAATTCGCTCTCTACAAGATACAATGATGGATATACCCAGAAGTAATACTGTAGAAGTGGTTCCAGGGTGAGTCCTAAGCAGAGGGAGTAGGATTTTAGTTGGTATGCCCTAGCCGGTGAGTCCTACACTGTTGGAGTGAGACTTCCTCTTCGCTCTTTCAGAAGAGTTTCCCTACTCCCGAAAAAAATAGTCCTGGGTATTGCTGAGCTTTGGGTTCTTGCAGCCAAAAGATTGGTCACTTTTTCTGGAATTCAGGTTTCAGCTCATCATTTGTTTTTATATTTATGAGTTCCTCTTCCAAGGCCTCTTCTGTCTCTTCTTGTTCTGAAAATCATCACCTTCTATACAAGACTTGTATAGAAGGTGATGATTTTCAGAACAAGAAGGAAGACTTAGTCTTCCCAAGTGGACACTATATTATTATTGTAAGTGGACAAAATGGTATTCTTCTAAGAGTTTTTGTTTAGCTTTCCCATTTTTCCCCTTACTTGAGTTTTTTTCTTATAGTTTTCAGTCTCGTAGTTTGTAGTACCTAGCAAATAGATTATCCCCAACTTTTCGGTTCATTGTCCCACTGACACCCCAGGGCATCTCACTGCCATCAGGTGGTCCCTCTGTTTGGTAGCCTACAGGTTTCTTCTCAATAAATTTCTAACGCGAGTAAAATTGATCTTTCATGCAGTTTGGAGAGAACAATCAAAAGTGGGCCCTTTTAGAGGGTATTTTTAGCGGACACTGCTAATCTGGATACTGGGCTGCCTGACGATAAGGGATGACATCCATGCTCGACATGAAGGTTGCATGATCTTAACGTGTCTTGATTGGTCTTCTGCAATAACTATCTAAAATAGTATCTTCTGTCATTTGCATGTCTATAAGCTACCTAATGATAAATTGAGTGAGCCATTTTACAGTAAGTTGCTTTAAAAAGACAAAGAAATGGATATTTCTATATTGGAGTGGATACAGATAATAGGCGTTTGAATTACCGCCGAAAACCCATCGAAAACTGTAGCATCGCTCCTGGTTATCTACTTTCTGTGCAACGCACGGTCGAGTCGGGTTATTTACACCACACATTATGTCATGACGGTCGGATGTTTACAGGCAGGCCGGCTACACCGCAAGAAGTCCTGCTGCCAGGAGTTCAAGGTTGCAAGATGACTCCCAGACGTTCCTCCATCTCCCGTCCAGACCCATCGTCTTGTACACAATCGTCTTTTTTATTTCGATAATGTTCGGGCTTTCACGAGAAGGGCCCTCGGACCTTCGGATTTGAGCATAAAATTGGAACTTTTGTTTCGAACAATACCAAGTAGTATGTGAATATGAATGTGTGTAGGTGATACTGGTACGCACTTATTAATGATCTAGTGGATTCTCTATGGAGGGAAGCTCAGTCAATAGTCTGTAGTATGTCATCATTGTACTCTTATGAGTAACCACTACCAACCTGATCGTTAGCTGAGATTTTTATACAAAAACAGCACCTATAATTTCGATAATTCACACCCAGTAACTTTTCAAAGTAGGTCTAACACTTTCTTTTGCCAGTTTTTTCAAGTAGATCTTCTGATATGTCGATTTTATGCTAAAATTTGCTCCAAAATTATGTTTCTATTGTTTTAATTCACCAAGCTACTTAGTTTCCAAGTAGATCTTCCGATATATCAAGTATATGGATTCATTTCTGTCGATATATGATTTTCATGGAGAAAAAATACATTTGAGACACTTCTGCTAAAGAGTCTCAAGACTAAGATTTTATGCTAAAATTTGTTCCAAAATGATGTTTCTAATATTTTAATTCACCTATCTACTTAGTTTCCAAGTAGATCTTCCGATATATCAAGTATATCGATACATTTCGGTCGATATATCATTTTCATGGAGAAAAAATACATTTGAGACTCTTTAGCAGAAGAGTCTCAAATTTCTTATATACATGTTATACATCGCCTCAGCACCATCGGCAGCAATAAAAAATCAGTTATATCAATAACCCTAATTGGACCATGGTGCACTAGTGTCGCTGAAAACATCTCACTAATTACTGATGTCCCAAAGTGTCACGGGAATAACCAAAATTAAATTGCAATTTTAAATTTATTGGAAAGCAGAATTGTTTGGGCTGTAGGACTCCCGAAATAAAATTATGACAAATGAAATCGACAAAAAAAATTTCAAAATTTTTTGACAAAACATTTATTATTCTCGTTACCTATAACTTATATTAAATAGTACACAAATTAATGGCTCTTCCCATAAATTTTTAAATTGCAATTTAAATCTAGTTAATCTGGTGACACCTTGGGACAGCTATGGAATTCTCAAGATGTTTTCGGCGACACTAGTGACACCATGGTCAAATTAGAGTTAAATGAACAAATTTTGTTCAATATATCGGTATATTTTATCTTATTTGCCATCCGTAGCAGGAAATCAGTTAATTCGAAATTATCTTCCAAGGAACAGCGGCAATCTTTCAGTTTTTCAATTCCCTAGGGCTGTGCACTACTGAATGTCTAAAATCCTTTAAACTTTCAAGTTTAGCTACATTTTATGAGAGAAACATAACTGAATTAACGGTTTTTTCCATTTTTATCGGGCAATTATTGTACGATTTTGATGATTCCAGCGGCAATATTTCAGTTTTCAAGTCCCTAGAGTTGTCCACTAATGAATTTTTAAAATCCTTTAAAATTTCAAATTTAGGTACAAATTTTTAAGTTTTTGCGCCTTCAATTTCGTGAAATACTGACCTGGAACGAGAAACCGACTGAGACCCCATTAACTCTTTTTAAAATAAATATATTTCATCTTTATATTCCTTATTATTAGTAGGAATATTATTAACCCTTCACTGGTAGACCCCGGAGCGCGGCGCTCCTTCAGCCCATTTTTCGAATACTGTGGTTCGCAGTGGCTATCCTGAGGGCTGTGATTCACAGTTCCCTCCTAGAAACCACCTCTACGCAGGACCGTACCCTCCTCTCAGTCCCCAAAACCGCTCAGGGTTAGTGAGAATCGGTTTCTTGCACTAAAACGTGAATGTGTCAGATCGCTCTTAAGTCTGAGCGCTCTTCTGATCCCAAGAAATGGCTTCAGTGGTCTGAGGAAGATTCTGACGATATGGCAGAATGTACATCTGACTGAAACGGCTTTGATTAGTTAAATTTTGATTGCTCAGTTATTTGTATTTCAGAGTTGAGCAAAACCTATTTTTACCAATACGTATTTCTGAGTTCAATAAAAAAAAATTTTTACCAATATGTTTTTCATTGAACATTTTTAGATACACCAGGAGATGAGTTGAGTATCTCACTCTGACCAAAAACAATTAAAAATATGATAAATATTGATTTTTTCGGGAGGAAGTACCGAAAGAGCGCCGCGCTCCTGGGTCTACCTTTTGCGAGATGAGATTAGGTCTACCACTGGGGGGTTAAAAGCGTCTCGTTTTGATAAACTGCTTCAATTCACCCGATCTTACGGTAGTGACCGCGGTTCTGAACCGCAGCAGTCTTGTGGTCGAGCAACACATGGGGAATCCGTTATCAATCCCACCGAACGTCTAAAGTTTGTCTCCGTCAAAGATCCCCATCAGGCGCCTTGGGAACGGCAACAATCCCGAGGCGGTGGTTCTGGGTTTGGGATTCGGATTCATTATGCCGTTTCCTCTTATCTACCAGGCAGAGGCATCTCGGGAAGCGGTCTCAAAACAATCGAAGACTGTTTTCATCGGCCATATATGGGAGGCCCTCGGGGGGTTCCCGTGGGGAGGCCATAAATTGGGGCCCTGTTCGTCCCAATGACCAACTGCGTGGATTTTCAATTGAAAATCCTCCCTTGTGCCCTGGGGTTTTGACCCAATCGACTTCCCGCTCCGGTCGCGAAGTTCCCAGGGTCATTTTTCTATTTTCGACTCGTCCTTTGGATTGGATTGTCCTGCCTATCTATGCCAGTTCCTTATTGAATCAACTTTCCACGACTACATCAAGCTTTTCCTTTCTACAGTGCGATTTTCGACTCTTTTTGGTTTATTATTTTCAATATTGACCAAGAAAAAAAATTCTTCAACACCCCCTCAAAATTTGATGGTTTACGTTTCAAGGTACGTAGAATTCAAAAATCGAATAAAAATTTGGCCGTCCGTCCGCCGTACGCGGTTTTTTTGCCACTTAGCATTGACCGATTTTGATGAAATTTGATATGTAGGCTCCATTTGAGGTATAGTTGTGCCCATCGAACTAAAACATGTTTTAGTGTTTTAGTTCGATGGTTGTGCCACGAAGATTTTGGTTGATGTAGGTCACTCCTAAGGGTTCAAAAATGAATTTTGAAAACGCCCTAACTCAAAAAATTTCGATGTAAATGTATTGTTTTTCCTTCAATTTAAGATTCTATAGAATTTTTTGAGACCACGCGGAGCTCTGTAGGACAAACCGTTCGCTCCCTACGAGAATTGAAGGGTTGGACGTACGATAAATCAGAAACACGAGTGTGAATCGCAAAAGAGGCCTAATCTTCGTTCAAATTTTAGCTGACCGAAATGTGATCGATGTTTTTCTTCATGTTGGATGGTTGGATAGAAAAATAATAAACCATTGTGTAATAATTTGCAGCGTTTTTTTTATCGCTTCCCATTTACAGATTCAAAATACGCGGTCTCATTCGGTCTCAACGGGAGTCTTACTAGTTTGAGGGTTAGTCTAATCTCTCACGAAACGGCGCTCGGTTGCCCCTTTCCACTACCCCACTCCCGTCTGAAGGACCACCCACCACCCTCAGGACCACCCCCATTCCACTGCAATCTCATAGCTGGTCAGTTTTCATCAACAGTTTTTCCCAGTTTTCTCAAAAAATAATCATCCAATTTTTATGTTTCTTGTGGCATTCTTCATATTTTAATAATCTCTACATAATGCACTTATTTAATTCCAAAAGTAAAATTCCATTAGTAAAAAATGAGTAAACAGTTGTATATAATTGGACATTTTCAAGGATTTTTTAAATTCATTAGTACATCTACCTAGGGAATTGAAAAACTAAAAGATTGCCGCTGGAGTCATCAAAATCGATCAAAAATTGCCAGGGGAAAAGAAAGTTTGAAAACCCGTTTATCCACTGACTGAAACCCTCTTAAATACCAATTGAAAGAATCTTGGAAGATCCTGAGAAAAGATTTGTGTGGATAGTCGCGAAAAATGTAATAAAGGAGTGGGTAGCATGATACAGAGAATATGAGGACCGGTGGGCATGATGGGAAAAATAATAATTGAAGTGATAGATAAATCGAGATCAAAGTGGCGAATGGAATTGGAATACTAGGTATTCTTATCTTATTAATGAACATATTACACATAATAGGAGAGTTTGTTCTATTGCGTCATAGACTAATGAGTTAATGAATGAATTTATGTATGTAAGATGATAAAAAGGAAAACAAAATAATGAAAGCAAATTAGTTATAAATAAACAAGTTGTAAATATTTAATCAGCTATGATATAAGAAAAATAAATAGCGAATACCCCCAGTGTCGGATTGTATCCAGCGGTATCAGCAAGAAATTATTCAGTATAAGTTATTAGAAAATTAGGCGTGTGGCAAAACGTTGAATTGCATGAATAAATATAAAAATTAAAATATTTATAAGTAATTAATACTGAATTTTAAAATTTAATACTATTTAATATCTATAAAATACTTCCGTATTTTCTAATAATGAAAAATACGTAGGAAATGGCTCATGACGGCTAATACTTTAACTTTAACTTTAATACTTTAACTGGTTTTTGACATCTCCAAAAATTCCTCAATTTTCCTAAGGAGGGTTTGGAGGGCGAGAGACTCAAAAGATGGGTAAACGAGAAAATTAAATAGGAAAACTTCTGCAATAATTTTTCATGTTTATATTAATACTATCCAGATCTTCATATTCGTATTTATCTGTATAAAGGTATAACTAATAACGATAACAGAAAAATACACATAAAGCAACATTCAAATAACAACTAGCGTATAATTAAAACCCAATAGCTATATTGTTAAAGAAGGATCGTCATTATCAAACTCCCCCACCACGTTATAGCTTTGCTCATTGTGGGGGGTATACTTAAGCCTAAGAAAGCATTATTTTACTTATGTAAATTTCTAAATGAACATAAAGTACAGGTGAAGTTGTAGTTATTATTTTCTAGTTTTATAATACATATCTACATGATGTATTTAAAAATGTGAGTATAACATTAATTTTTAAAATTTAAAAAATCTACATCCTTGTGATGATTTTTTTTGTTGAATAAAATGCTTTAACTCTTTCTCTCAAGAATCTTGGAATATTAATCGACATTTGGATCTTGTTGATGACTTTCAGTTCCAATCCTTTTGATTTCATTTTCTATTTGGGTATTACCTATAAGGTGCCTATTTATGTTTATTTACTCCGTTTTCTTATTGCACTTTGCAATAATAATAATTAGCAATAGTATTGCAGATTGAAAGTAGTAATTAACAACTAAAATATTAAATAATGACGTCAATCATGACATCAAATTATGATCGGTATCGTAATTCTTGAAATTATTGCTCAAATCACAGTCAATTTCCCTAAGACGAAATTGTAGGATGTATTGTTATTAATTTTTATAAGCGTCAAAAATGACGAAAGGGGGAACCAAACGTGACTGCAACACTAAAAAAATTCCGCAAACTTCTCGTCAGCTCGCGATGTTTCGATAATTCTTAACGACTAAACGGATCATTAAATTCGGATTGACGAATCGTTTTTGGAGCGTTATATTTTAATATTTTAAATATCTTGGTTTAAAAAAAACGTGAACCACCTAAATTGTAAAACCGAGGGCGAAATTAGGAGGGCAGTTTTACATTGAATTTTTTTAGACTTCAAATGAGATTTGTAAGTTGTAACTATCGGGAGAGATGCAAGCATTCAATTTTGTCCATCTCGCCGGTTCCTAAGAATTTTTCCACTTCCTTATCATATAAAAAGCGACAAAAATTCTCCTATCTGAATGTTACAAATTGGACAAACCTAGACGAAGGGGCGTAGTTTCATTCTTTTTCGCTGCGACCAACTAAAAAATCTGTCAAATCGACCGTGTAAAACTCTGGCGAGACGATTTTTTTCAAATAAATGTTAACTTTATTGTTATATTATTATTACAGTACAGTTTTGCTACGGAGTGATTGATAGTCCCAGTGTGTGTAGGTAGCTATTAGACACTGTATATACCTATTACTTAAAACTACTGCGGGAGGTCGTGCGTTCAAATCTCGGTCCTGGGGCGTGTTTTCGTGCGTTCGGGGCTCGCCGCCTCCCTCGTCCCAACCCAGGGTGTAATACAATGGGAAGCCATGGGCGAAATCATCAGAACAAATTCTGATCTTCCCTTTGAAGGACTGCTGATGACGTCCTGAAACGGTTGTTTACTTTACTTTACATAACTTAATGACTTAAATATAATGATGCAGGTACACAAATATATTCGAAAAAACACATAGATTGAGATCAATTCAGACATATTCGAAAATATGGATCGAGGCAAAGATTTAACAATTATGAAAAATATGCAGTTTACAACAATGACACCTTTATATAACAATAGATATTATAAGTTTATATTACAAGGTTAGTGAACATTTTAGTTTAAGTTAAGTTTTAAGTTTAGTTTATGTAGGTTTTTGGTTTCTTCTTCTTCTTCTTTAAGTGCCCTGCCCTCGAAGGACGTTGGCGATCAGTAGCGAGACCTGGTCCTTGTCGACTACGGCCCTAAAAAGCGAGGGTGTACTGAGCCCGAACCACTGGCGTAGGTTCTTAAGCCACGAAGTTCGCCTCCGACCAACACCCCGCTGCCCAGCAATCTTCCCTTGGATGACAAGTTGCAGGAAATGGTACTTGTCATTCCTCATGACGTGTCCGAGGTACTCAAGCTTCCGCCTTTTGATGGAGTCCATAAGCTCTACATCCTTATTCATTCTGCGGAGCACCTCGACATTCGTCACTCTGTCCACCCAGGGAATCTTCAAGATACGGCGATACGTCCACATTTCAAATGCTTGGATTTTGCTGCACAGGGTTTCAGTTAACGTCCAGGCCTCCACACCATATAGTAGGAGGCTGAACACGTAGCATCTCAGTACGCGCACCCTAATGGCAAGGCTAAGGTCACGGCTCACTAAAACTTTCCTCATCTTGTAGAATGCAGATCTTGCCATCTCTATTCTACAACGTACTTCCCGTGCAGCATCCCAATTGGCGTTAAGAAGGCAACCCAGGTACTTGAAGGATTCAACCCTCTCAATCACTTCACCTCCTACTGCCAATGGCTCTTGGGGAACGCGATTGTCCTTGCTGATCATCATCCATTTCGTTTTTCGGACATTTAACTTTAGGCCTCTCTCTTCACTGGCTTCGACAACAGCATTCACCAAAATCTGGAGATCTGCGAGGCTCGCAGCTAGGAGAACAGTGTCATCAGCATATCGGATATTGTTAACTATAATTCCGTTCACCACGATGCCCTCCGGCCTTTCTTCAAGTGCCCTCTGGAAGATCTGTTCGGAATACAGATTGAAAAGGAGGGGAGATAATACACACCCCTGCCTTACTCCTCTCTGTATGGCGAGCTCCTCGGTAAAAGAACCGTCAACTCGCACTTTTTGGTTTAGAAGTTTTTATTACAATTTTAAGAGTAGAGGAGATCTGGTACCACGGGGCACCCGTTATGACGCCGAGCACCCTGTTCTGTGTACTGGGCGTCCTCCCCATTATATTCGATTTATTTATTTATTTTTATTTATGGTGTGCCCCCTGCGTCTTTCAGAGGAGTTTATTTAAAATAAAATAATAATAATAATAAAAAAAAAATAGTGACAATGGCAAAGCAGTGATCTTTGCAGAGCTCGGCGAAGAAGGTGTTGAATTTCCAATTGATCCCAGTCTCAATGACGTAGTCTTTTTGTTGGGTCGATCTGCTATCTTCCTGATCCACAGTCTTCTTGAATGGTACTCGATATCTAAGGTCACTGATTACCTTCTGAAAGGCCTGAAAGACCTTCCATGATAACGTTTGGTCTTTAAAGACTCTTCAATTGAAGAGCTGCATAACGGAGTTACCTCGCCTACATGACCAATACATGCAATGCTTCCAAATCCAGGAAACTAATTCTGGTGCAGTTCCGTGATTTTGCCACGACTGGTTTTCAAGGCCTCCAAAATCACAGTGTTCAACCCTTCTAGAGGCCAAACCTGCCCTGTAGGCTCTCGAGCGCCACATCACAAGTCCCTTTGTAGGTTCGGAAACTTCTTTTTACAATTTTATTTTTTGCCTCCGAGCCAAGCGATCTCCTCACAGGCGGCCGTAGACGTCCCAAGCAAAAAGACCAAGTCCCAAGGAACCCCGAGAAGAAGCAATTATCATGCAGAGTTATAGTCCAACCGTCTGCAAAACTATTAGCCCCGTCTGGTGTTTTTGCTCTGGTTCCACGCTGGGGTACGAGTTTAAGGTCCATCCAGAAGATAGTTTACGTGCTCGTTTCTGTCTTCTGGCTAATTTTCTTTTACTTGCTAAAACCCTTCATCGTCTTTTCGCGTCCGTTCCGAACCGTTTGGTTCTCACGGAATCCACACGACAGGATGCCAATCCTGTCGCCAATATTTTCTGCTGAATAATACGTCCGATTTTTTACGACGCGCAAAGTCATTACCTACGCACTCCAAAGCGAAAAATGTAAAATTCTCGGAGTTAGTTTGGGATACAAAATGCTGTATTCTTCTCCCAAAGGTTTGCTTCGCTCGCTGACTCCAGTGGATGTACAGATAACTGGACTTGCTCAGTCAAGTGATTCTGTAGTTTCACGACGTATCCGTAGAAACTAGTACTACTCAACTTGGTCCGGACTGAAGTTTGCAATATTCAGAAAAAATGCCGCAAAATCGTTAATACTTGACCAAATTGGATTGTGGATAAATAATAACGACTTTACCGATTTTTTACGTTCATGTTGAATTTAGGAAATTTCCCCTCTTCATTCTTCAACCCCTCCTCCCATCTCTAAGTATAACTCAGGGTAATGTAATCCCCAAATTTAGTGGATTTTGGATGTGTGATAACGACTTTACCTTTTTTTACGTTAATATGTTGAATTTGGGGAATTTCCCTCCGCCTCTCTTCAACCCCCCTTTCCACTCCTATCTAGAGCGCATGACTCGGAGGAGTACGTTTCTCAAATTCGGTCTTTTTGGTCAACTATTGACGATTTTACGGCATTTTTTCTGAATATTGCCGAGGAATGTTGCTAACTTCAGTCCGGTTCAACTTGGCCTTAATTATACTTATCTCAGCAGTTGTTTTACTGTCTACACCTTGCCAGTCTTTATACTGTCCTCACTCTAGACAATATTTACGCTACCCGATTCTTTGACAATCGATCAAATGTAAGATGACATAATTATGATAATTTTTAGAGGTTTAGTCAAAATAACGTCATCCAATCGTATAACCCCTGCGAGGGTGTCTGATAAAACAATACCATCGCACGTAGCTTCATTCCTGACTTCCTCCAGTCATTCACAGTCATTCATAAGTCGCTCTCCTAATCCTCTAGCTTCTTTCTCTTTCTGGTCTTCTTCTTGCATCGTTCTCCCTTGCATTTGTTCACCTTCTATTTTCATTTCCTTGAACCACCCCTATTTTTTGTGGTTTTTTGATCTTCCTCTTGAATTTTATCCTATTTACTTCACTTTTGATTTCCTCTCTCTAGTATTAAATTATATTAGGTTGATTAATCAATTTATTATACTCACATTATAAGAATATTAAATTATATAACAACATAAGTTTATTAAAATTTAAATGTTTTATACTTACAAAAAAAATGAAAATTTTTTGTGAACGGAAGTGATGTGTCAGAAAAAGATGATTAACTTTTAATTAAGGAACAATAAATTCATTTTTAAAACGATACGATGAGTTCAGGAACATAATGAATTCATGTAGAT
The DNA here is from genome assembly GCA_009739505.2 of Apolygus lucorum. Classification (NCBI taxonomy): domain Eukaryota; kingdom Metazoa; phylum Arthropoda; class Insecta; order Hemiptera; family Miridae; genus Apolygus; species Apolygus lucorum. Next base: position 41,179,930 of record CM019168.2, on the reverse strand, counting down.
AAATGAAATGTTCATTTGAACTGAAGACATTATTTAAAATAGATGTAATTATTATTTAATGAGAAGACAATACATTTAATTTTAAAAAATAACAACAATGTAATCATGATTAAGTAGCGAGGAATGGTTAATACTTTTTTTGCCAGGGACGGAGTAAGAGAGGGCCACTTGGCCCTATCCATCCCTGGTTATGTAAATAAAATGCTTAATCAATCTAGTAGTTACGTCGTATAAGACTGTCTTCTCCGACTGCTTCCTCCAATTTCAATCATCTTCGTCTACCACCTTGTGCTCAGTACCTGTCCAGTGACTTGATGGTGCATCGCCATAAATGACCCCTCAGTCTATTTTTTTTTTTAATTTTTATTTTATTTATCTTATTTATTTTTTTGGCAATTATTATTACTTTTATGGCATTGTCAATTACCCTCCTCAATCATCAGTCGTGGTTTTGCGTTCTCATTATGTATGTCACTTGTACACTTCGAAAAAATTTTCAACGTTCATTGTTTGCACAGGTAGGTAACCTAGTTGTTCATCCGGTTCAAAGGACCACTAAAGTTACTAATGGTTGAACATCTAATGGTAAAGATTAGAAAATTCGAATACAACAAATCAACTTTGCAAAGCTCTTAGACTGACATGATTCAAAACGCTGCAAATTATTACACAATGGTTTATTATTTTTTATTCTTCTGTATAGATCACTCGTCTGCAAAGCCACCAACCATCCAACATGAAAAAAATATCGATCGCATTTCGGTCAGCTTTAATTTGAACGGAGATTAGGCCTCTTTTGCGATTCATACTCTTGTTTCTGATTTATCGTACGTCCAAACTTTAAATTCTCGTAGTGAGCGAACGGTTTGTCCTACAGAGCTCCGGGTGGTCACAAAAAATTCTAAAAATTCTATAGAATCTTAAATAAAAGGAAAAAACAATACCTTTATATCAAAATTTTTTGAGTTAGGGCGTTTTGAAAATTTTAATATTGATTTTGGAACCCTTAGAAGTGACCTACATCAACCAAAATCTTCGGGGCACAACTAGACCCCAAATGGAGCCTACATACCAGATTTCATCAAAATCGGTCAATGCTAAGTGGCAAAAGTGCCGCGTACGGCGGACGGTGTACGGCGGACGGCGTACGGCGGACGGCGTACGGCGGACGGCGGACGGACGGCCAAATTTTTATTCGATTTTTGGATTCTACGTACCTTGAAACGTAAACCATCAAATTTTGAGGGGGTGCTAAAATTTTTTTATATGATGATTTTTAGTGGTTTAGCCCTATTACCAAGGAATGTAATATTTGATACATAATGAGTATTACGCGATTGAGCTCAATTTTGTGCAACTTTTAAAGGGCTGGAGCGATTTTCGTGGACATTTCCACGTCCCGTTTTCAGAGTAAGTTTTACATTTTTGATGATCCTCAAAACTGACCCCGGTTTAATTAGAACGCTTTGTGCAACGTGCATCTGAGCATAATTATGAAAATACTGCACAGGAGGTCCTATGGAAGAAATTGGGAAGGTCTTTTGACGTAATAATCTGACGAGGTAATATTGTTGATTCAATTGAGAAAGCTTTACTTGTTTTAATTTCAATGCCAGGTAACCGGTTAGTAATATGATATTGATTATTGACGGGCATCATTAGGAAACCAAATGGTAATTTTTTGGGGTTACATTTTAACGAGAATGCAGGGCCAGCTCGACGGCACTAAGTACGACGATTAAACCACAGTTAATAGCCGGTTTTAAATCTTTTGATTGACGTTACGTCCAATCGACTCCCGTTCACTTGAGCCGTTCCGTTCGTTCGGGATCATCTTTTTACATTTTATTAGTAGCTCAGCAGGTACCTACGTTCCCAGCTGTACACGTAACCCACCCACGCCCCCTCAGTTCATTCTTAATACCTCCGAGGTCGTAAGTTACGTGTTTTCTCGCCATTAAGTCTTTGCCGAAGTTACATCAACTAGAATCGCGGTCACACAAGAGTCTCTCATCGCCCTTTTTTCTCGATAATGCACGGCTTAATGTTCATCGGAGGCGACTAGTTAAGACGAGCAATATAAACTACCTGATTCAGAATACATTTTGAAGAAAGAAATTAAAATCTTCAATGCGGGTTCCAAATTTGCGTCAACCCTTCCACCCTGAAACATTTTTTCGGCTCCTACTTCAATACAGGTAAGTGGGTTATTTTGGTTTTATTTTCAATAGTAAACCTTAAGAATCGAGCTAAAAAAATGTAACCTCCCTCAAAATTTTATGGGAGTATGTAGAATCCTAAAATCGAATTTTAAAAAATCCGTCCGCCAAACGTCGTAGGCGGCACTTTCCTCAGTTACCATGAACCGAATTTGATCAAATTTAGGATACCGGCTCCATTTGGGGTCTAGTTGTGCCGCGAAGCTTTTGGTTAGTGTCAGTAACTTCTAAGAGGTGAAAAAATAGGGATTTCAATTTTTAAAACAACCTAGCTCGAAAACTTTCGATATAAAGGTATCGTTTTTCACCTATTCAAAATAGAATTGAATTTTTATTATCATAAATATATTTATTTGTATAATAACTATAGTTTTACTATTGATTTTGAAAAATATATTTGTTTTTATTACCTATATTATTATTTATACAATGTTTTTAGTTGGCACGCTTTAAAAAAAGTCTGCCAAGAGGATGAGGCACATAGCTTCCTCGTATCCAGTACAGATGATCCGATGCGTTAGTTTGAGTAGTTGATCTCAGAACATTAATTTCCCAGTACCTTGCACTACCCTCTTAAGGGACCATCTACTCTACACCACAATCCGCATAATCTCTGAATATTGTTGGAAAATGTAGAAATTTTGGGTGATACAAGGATTTCACGTTTGCGTATGCGCACTAGCTATATCAGTCCGGGGTGATGATTTTCATAGGGGACCATCTACACGCCAACCCTCATAATCACTGAAAATTTCATTGAAATCGGGTGAGAATTGTAGAAGTTATGGCTGTGGCAAGGATTTCATGACAGACAGACACACAGACACGGGACCAAAATTGTTCAAGAAGATCTAAAACGTAAAACGCGAGTGAAAATTTTGATTTTGGACATTTTTTTTCAACCTTGAAAAGTGAAAACAAAGCTACCTTGGTAGACTTGGAAACAAAATAAATAAATCAACACGGTTGATGCCCTTGCTATGTGGCACTGGTCTTAGGGCTACAGGTTAAAGGGGCACATTTTCCACCATTAGTACACCTCTGCCTTGAATACATCATAATTGAACTTAACATTATTTGTATTCAAAACTCCCAATGACTCGAGTAATGGAACTCGCGGTCTCTTCTAGAGCATTCGCAAGGCCGTTTCTCAAGCTCGCCTTCCCAGATTTAATGACCAGAAGTGGGAAAGCCTGCAGCTAGACGCCTCTTCTGTAGCAACCCACTTGTATTGGTAAACAGGCTGAAACACCCTTGATGCAAGGCAAGCATCCTGCTCGATACATCAACAGAGCTGAAGATATGATGTGTGAACCTTGTGAGATGAAATACCCGTCTTTGAGTAGGTGTGAAGTCTCAGGATACAAATAATCTGGGTCGTCTAATGAAATGAAAATTTCATCAACTAGCAATGGCTGCATGCGTTTTTTTTTCTGTTGGCAAGCTAAGACTATTAATTTCTGCTTTGTCGTGCTTTTGATACATATAAAAAGCACTTATTTGTACTTCATATTATTATTTATTTATTTTTTTGAAAGAGAGATTGAGAAAAACACTTTATGGGAAGCTTAGGAACTTTAGAAGTAAAATAGTTGGACAAAGACTTCAGTAGTTGTCGAAACGTAAGGGATTTTCCAAAAGTTCAAATGAGTTGCCAAAATTCAAATTGATTTATGCCAAAGGCGTTATTATAATTTTTTCATTTAATGTAAAATGTTGTGGTTCTGAAATTTGAATTTTGGTTCCTCTCTATCAAAGATAAGGAAGCTTAGTACAGCGGATAGAAAAAGGGTCCTCCTCAATAAAATTTTTACACGCATTGCCTTTGAGTCTATCGAAAACGAACCCTTAACGGTCTAATTTTGATTAAAATCTTGGGGTTTGTAATGTTTAGCTCTTAAATGGTCCTCTATAGATTTCATCGCCATCGGAGCAATAAAAGCTCATTGCCGCACCTGCCATTGAACGCCCATTTCTCACTATATAATTTTCTCAATTTTACTCCAGTTTCGGAGCCAATTCCAAGGAGGTATCCTTCCAGTAGGAGCCTCAGGACATGATGCATGTGCAAGAGGTAAATCCTCAACGCAATCAAGACCAGTTTCTCAATCATCATGATTTTTGTCAAACAAAAATCACAAATATTGATAATTATCAACTTAAATAATTTTTACTCCAAGCTGGCCAGTATTGTATATTATCTAGATTAGGTAACTACCTACCGCGATAGATGACCAATTAAGAGTACCTTTTGATACTATAGAAATTAAGTAACGTATTTTTGTCTCTCTGTGATTCGTAAACATCTTTGCAGGCCCCATCGTGCCGTAGAAGGCACAACCTGCGGCCATAATTTGCCTTCACCGCCACCTCCTTCTTTCGAGAACCACCTTTCTTCGTATCTAATATATTACTCAGTCGACTCAAACCCGACCTTATCCGACTTCTTTTCGTCCGTTTAATTTCGAGCTCTTTTCTTGCTGGCGGGTGCGATTTTTCGATTATCACCGTTGAGAAGCTTCTTTTAACGGTTCGGTTTCCTTGGGCGGGGTCCCCAGGCGCTAACGACTACGGTTTGGACAGGCGTGAAAGTCCACGATCATAGAGGATGGGAATGGACGGAAAAACTATTTGAGTTCTGTTATTAAGCGATTCATATTCAGGGTTATTACGAAGCGATGTACATAAATGATATCAGCTCAGTCGGCACTCTAGTAGAACCTGAGTTTACGGGAAACCTCATGTTAAGGCAAAATTTGCGGCCCCACGCTCTTGAGACGATGCCCCATTTGGTAACAACATCCACTCGTGGTGTGTTTGTAGTACATGTTGAATTAATTGTAATTTTTTTTGTTTTCAGGTAAGTGTTTTGTTTGGTCCACGTTCTATCTGTCTTCCACACCCAGGTGAGTATATTTTTTGTTCTCAAATCGGGATTGAACAATTCCTGTAGGACTGATATCTAGATTAAATAGTTCCTGTTGAACTGAAATATGGATTGAACAGTCCTGTAGAACCGAAACCGGGATTGAACAGTTCCTGTAGAATTTAAATTGGTCTTGAACGGTTTCTGTGAAACTGATATTTGGATTTAATAGTTCCTGGAGAACTAAAACTTGAATTGAACAGGTCTTGCACAACGAAAATTTGGATTGAAGAGTCCTGTAGAACTGAAATTTGTATTTGAAAAATTCCTGTATAACTGATATTTGGATTGAACAGTTCCTGCAAAACTGAAATTTCCAAACATTTTCTGTAGAACTGAAATTGGGATTGAACAGTTCCTGTAGAACTGATATTTGGATTGAACATTTCCTGAAAAACTGAAATTTGTATTGAGCATACCCTGGAGAACTAAAATTTGGATTGAACAATTCCTGTAGAACTGATATCTGGATTAAGTAGTTCCTGTTGAACTGAAATTCGGATTGAGCAGTCAAAACTGAAATTGGGATTGAGCAGTTCCTGTAGAATTTGAATTGGGATTGAACGGTTTCCGCAAAACTGATATATGAATTGTATAGCTCCTGGAGAACAAAAATCTGGATTGAACAATCATGTAGAACTGAAATGGGTTGAACAATTCCTGTAAATCATGAATTAGGACGAAACAGTTCTTGTAGAACTAAAATTTTGATTGAACAGGACTTGCAAATAGGAAAGTTGGATTGAACAGTTCCCGTATAACAGTTCAAAGAACTTTTCTACTTAACTATCGATTAATGTGCCTGCCGAGTCGGTAGGTATATAACCAAAGGTGGGAAACCTCAAGTTAAGGACCATAGTGTGAAACCTACTGCTGACAAGTACAGACCGGTTGCTTTTTATCAAAAACAACTTCAGTTATAAGTCGAAAATCAAGTCAGGAAGGAGACCAAGAGTAAACAAAGTCCCCCCAGGAGCAATTAACCAGAAGGCAGAAAGGCGGGAGCAATGCGGGCAGGACGAGGCTGCTCTCGGTCCGTGAAATCCACACTCTATTGTAATGGTTCATAGAGAAAGGAGGCGATGACCTTTCCTTCGAGGTGGAATGCCACCGTCCATCGCATCCGAGGAACCCCCTTCGGTTCGCCTTAACTCGATCGGGATTTTTCGTGGTAGCGTAAATGAGATAAGGGTCGGTTTAATTGGCTAATTAACGCCTGATGTCGCCGTAAAGAATCACTCTCAGATAGCCAAGTTCACTGTTTTAGCTGTACAACTATCACTAAACTCACCTCCCAGACAGGGATCGCAAAAATCATCAAATTTTGGAGCAATTTCTCCTTTACTAATAATGGCATGCAAGCTTTTCAATCCAGAATCAGTTCCAAAAAAACTGCTTATTAGACTGAAAAATATTTTTTGACATTTTCATGTCTTTGCTTTGGTACATGAACTGAAAAATCATCACGAAAACTAAGCAAATCTTGCTCACGCGACCAATAAATAAAATAGACTCACTGTGTTGCGTAGAGAACAATCAACTGTTTTCTTATTTTGATGCTTGGGTACATGAACTAACAACCTTACTTCACTACCTTGTTGTGTAGTGGTTGACATGAAAATGTCCCAATGTGTTGCGGACTCGTATGCAAGCATTTTTTTTTTTTTTTTTTTTTTTTTTTTTTTTTTTTTTTTGGTTGTCTAGATGTCTCATCTACAAAGAACAAGATTTTTCCATTGATCGATATAGCCGTTAAACGAGCCCAGTACCCTTTTCAGATTCTCCAGTAAAATAACATGCTTGATAACATGAGCCGAAGGAATGCCAACCATCTCAAGTGTCATTCACGGGACACGTGTACGAGATAGGCGCACATCTGGTGGTGAGAATATAGGGTGGGAGGTCACAAAACTGTAAAAGTTGAACTTATTCGCGATATCACGTTATCTCGGTGGCTACTAATGATCTGATCACAATGAAATTCATAAGGAACCGTCTTGTGTCCCAAACACTCAATCAGTGAACATTATCCTGGTATTCTCGTTTACAGTTGGTCCAACAGAGTAGTCCCATTCGATTCTAAAAAATTCCCACTATTTTAAATTATTGTATAAACAATACTTTCACATTGTTTTTCGAAGGTTTTTGATCTAGGGCGTTTTGAAAATTTCAACACCCACTTTTCACCCCTCAGCACCATTCGAACCCCAAATCGTATCGGACAGGCATTTTTTTTATTCAAATTTTGGTTTCTACGTAGGCTTGGAACGTAACCATCAAAATGTAGGGGGAGTTATTTTTGTTCGGTAGAATTTGATGGAATTTTAAGCAAATCTGTAGGTACTTGTCTGTAGAGTTTTTTTGCGAGTAGATTACGAATTGTAGCGTTTACACATGTGTGAACGTGAATTTCTTGAAATTCCGATTAGCAAGGTAATGATAGTCCAAAATAGCCATTGAATTTTGGATGAAGGCTTCAATATTTTGCGTCATAGCTTTTCAATATTTTGCGTTGCGTCATAGCTGATTTATTCTATATTTTCCAGAACTTCACTTCAAAAAACAGTAGATCTACCCGTAATCCGAAAGACCATAATCGGTTTCAATGTTAAAAATCTGATTGATGAGCAGAATTGAATCTTTAAATATGTGATTGTTGCTACGAGAAGTTGAACAGGAGAAAATCAAACGTCTTCTCTGACACTGCTGATCTGGCATTTCCACGATTCATCATTTCGTATGCAATGTGGAGGATTCAAACACACGAAAAAAATATATTCACAACTACACGTGGAGTCACAAAAAATATCTTCAACCCCCTTAAAGAAGTTAAAATTTTTCATCTTTTCTCAGATCTTCGACATAACGATGATCACAGAATTATGAAATAATGGATGCGTGTGAAATCCTCGTTATGGTATTCAAACGACCAATTTATGTAGAATCTTCTCCGAGATTCTTGCCGAAAAACCAACCTCGACATCATTGGACCGTTTCAGAGATGAAGCGAGCATTTTGTACCCGGAGCACGGTGATTTGACATCGAACGAGGGGACACAACCGGCAATTTTCCCATTGGAACAGAATCGAACCGTTTAAAAGAAACAACCCGCCTATTTGAAAGATCGTGCCAAAAACCATTTGTGTAGGTTGAAACAACGAAAAAAAACCATCCCCGGCTCACAATTAGTTGCGATCCTCGAGATTTCGTAAGCTGATACGTCTAAAATTTTTGTACCTCAGAGGTTCAGTTCGATTCGCATGTAAATCATTTGGAAACAGATGAAATTATTGACTTGTTAGCGGATTTCTTACTAATCGAGTTGATGAGTTTTGATGTTCTGGCTGTTCTGAGGCGTGTTACTGACTCATGAATGCAAAGTGGTTAGCATTTAGAAGAGTTTTTTCTAAATATTTTGTGTAATACTACTGACAAAAAATCATGTTGCGAACTGTAAGGCTAGTTTTTATCAGGAAAATTTTTTTTTTCAATTTTCACATGTATTGTATTTCAAAATTAACCTAATGATGTTCAAACGAGTTGAATATGCGTCACTTAGGTATTTTTACCTGAATGAACGTACGGAATGTTTGTACGGGGCTGTAATTGGAAGATTCCCAATGAAGTCCCCAATGAAAATCAAGGCCTTAAAATTGAAAGTAGACTGTGCGCATGCGCAGACGTAAAATCCTTGTAACTTACATTTTCCATCCGAATTTGATGACAATTTCTAGGATTGTTCAGATTGGCGCTTAGTTGGTCCCCTATGAAAATAATTTCCCCCAGACTAATAGTAGTTGCTGCTCATGCGCAAACGTGAATTCCTTGTAACAGCCATAACTTCTATATTTTCCATCCGATTTCGACGAAATTTCTCAGTCATAGGGATGAGGGTACTTGGAGATTGATGTTTTGAGATTAACAACAATGCATCGGATCATCTATACAATCGGTTATGGATACGAGGAAGCTATGAGCCACACCCACTTAGCAGACTTTTTTTCTTACGTGCGGCATTTGCAACGAAATTCTCGTCTTTCTATATTCATAACTTGTGTCCATTGTTCATCCCTATCAAAATACACTCTAAATGTTTAAACCTATCTCAAAAAACCCAGATAATATACTCGTACCTACTCAGTTTGCAAAATATTCCAGTTTCCAATTAAAATGAATCATTATTGTTCTTTCCTGGCTCAATTTAATCTGTCATTCAATGTGGGATCTATTGTTCCACGCTCGCAATACATTTATTACCACTACGCCATAATTTTGGTGCTTTTGAGAAAAAAAACATTTAAAACCGTAATCTTGTTTTGATTAACTGCTCCTATTTTTTAATGTTCGAATATTATTTTTTCTAGATTTTAATAACGTTTTAAGCAATATAAATATATGAACTGATTTTTTTATTATAAAAAATATCCCTGTCATTTGATTTAATTACCCTGTTATTTGATTATTATTTGGGTACCTCATACTTTCCTTTTGGTCCTTCGAACCAAATCTTATTATTTGGGTACCTCATACTTTCCTTTTGGTCCTTCGAGCCAAATCTTATTATTTGGGTACCTCATACTTTCCTTTTGGTCCTTCGAGCCAAATCTTATAAGAACATGGTCTTCATATGAGTTGGTGGGACAATCGCCATTGGAATTTACTCATCACATTGGCTCATATTACGAAATACTACTTAAATATTTTGAGAGAGAGAAACCAAATTTTTTTTTTCAATTTTGAGACTACTTGAATATTTCTTATGCTTTTCACACTGCTCATATCCAAAATTGACGCACGTAATAAGTGTAAGTAATCCATGAATTTGGTACTTTGGTTTTTTGATAGCTTTCTGTCTGAAAATGTCCAAAATTAGAGCAAAAGTTAGATAAAGGTTAAACCTTGTGGACATCAAAAAAAATAATTATAATCTTTACAGTTCTACGAAAAAAATATTGGAAGACCAAATACAGTTGTGAAACTGTTGACTTGACCTTCTGGCACAAATTAGCATGAATATGATGACACATATAAATATTAAACATTCTCATAACTCGTTCATAATAGCAATAATGGAGAACCATTTGTATTTGAAGGCACTTGAGATCTTAAATTTATATGTGATCATCGTCGGAACAAAAATGATGACTTATTCCCGGTTATAAAATTTTTCATCGCTTAGTTGAATCGTCAAATGATTCTCCAAACATTTACGAGTAAATCATTGTATGATTTGAATTTTGATTGTATTAGATCAAAGTGGACGCCACATATAATGGTTTTCAGAATACTCACATCACTTCAAGTACGATTCATGAGATTAGCGGGAGTCTTTTGATCTGATTGAGATCAAAAAACGTTTCTCGAATGAATCAATTTAATAGATAAGTATTAGTTATTGGCCATTTTGCGTTCTCTATATGGTTAGTGCTGTTCATGCACGTGAATTTTTCAATTTGAACCTGAACCCGTTGGTCAATTTAATTCGAATTATTATATACGAACAAACTGAGACATCTGCAGGTTGGTTTTACGTTTCGTAAGTCTTCTTGAAAGCTATTGAGAAAATAATGAATGATTGACTCATCGGTTGATTAAGGTTTAATTAATAAAGTTAATGTTGAGCAATAACTATATTGGTGTATTGAAAGATGAATTGCATGGTTGATTCGAATACTTTTTCTACTCGGAACGGTACGATGGTCTTCAACCTGGCTGGATTATGTAAATATTCAACCAATTATCATTATTTGTAATAGGAGCTTTAAATATTGATTGATTGATGAATAACAATAAAACATCCAATAAGTAATACGGCTCAAGCACAAGGCTACAGTTTCTAATATACAAATTGGGACTTAAAGTGCACCGGACGTGTGTACCCACAATTTCCGTAGATTATAAGCATTCAGAATTCAGAACAGAATCAACGCAACACAAATTTAAGAATTAAATTACTTAACAACCAACAACCCGATAAAATACAAAACATACCAAATTGGTCAGTTACAAAACGCCATACTCAAACAACCTCCACTCATCAATAGTTAAACTCTTCAACTAAACACTTCCTACAACTTGCAGCACAATATACCAACCAAATAGACGATTTTTTACCGTTTAGATATTCCAGCGCTTCCTCATTGGTCAGATAAAGGGCTCCGAATTGGTTTTGACGAATACTCCGTAAAATATGACAATGGGCTAAAAAATGAAAAACAGTTTCGTCTTCCCCACTGTTACATAATGAACAGGTAAAAACTCGATCACTGGCTTGTAATTCAAGTTCGACATTTCGCACCGCGCTCTGCAAATATTTCTAATAAGGAGCTGACTAATTCTTTCATTAACATAGGTTGGTGGACCCAAATGTTTATAATTCTTATGAAACTGTGCCAATGAATTCATTTTTAACCCTAATTGGACCACGGTGTCACTTGTGACTCTGAAAACATCTTGGAAATCCCATAGCTGCCCCAAGGTGTCACCAAATGAACTAGAAATTCATCTGCCATGGTGAGAAATTCTACACATTTTACTGAGTATTTAATGGTTTCCAGTCGATAAGAGACCATTAGCAGTGCCGAGCTGCTTTGAGGAATCATTACAGTCTGGCCTGTCTTGTATTTTTATGCATTCATTATTGAATAATCCAAAAATTACACTCAGGATGATGTGCAGCAAGGTTATACACACAACCCCTTATTACACTTCCGACATTACAACACCCTTATTACAAGGAAGTAGGTTAAGTGGGGAGAAGTTCCCGCAAATTCACATTTATTTCGATCCAGTTTGACATCAATGAATACTAGAAACCGTTTTATGTTTTTCTTGTTTTTTAGTCTCTTTTTAGAGTCTTGGTTACGATCCTTGAAAATCCCCACTACTGGGAAAATACCATGGAAGTATTTTTTGACATTTTTTAGTGAGCCTTATCACGAATGGTGATAACTAACCTACCCTATACTCTGATACTAGTTATTGAAGAGATAATAGCGTTATGATGTCCTCTTGAGGTCGAGAATCGAAGCAATTCTTGTGAGAGTCGTAACGACTCTTTGGACAAGATGGTTAAATAAATTGGTTACTTAATTTTATGGAGACTTTTACTGTTTTATGGCAAAGGGACATCACTATAAATCTAATACGTACTTTAGTCATTGAATAGTAATTTATTATGATAGGTAGACATGGGCGGTACAAGGTGATGTGCCTTCTTTCATGCATTCTAATTTGAAACTAAACATTTTAACATTTAAACTCGGGAATTGATCTTTTTTACGTTTATTTTCTTCAACGTGTGCATAATTCATCAAAAACTTGTCGTCTCACTCTCTGAACAGTAGCAAAGATGAGTTTGCAAGGGGAGAAGGTTGCAAAGTAACAAAGTGATGAGTAACCGGATTGAGAAAATGAACATTTTTGTAGGTTGTTGCTACAGCTTCTATCTGGCTTAGTTTTCATTTTAGCTAAAAACATCCCCAGCCAAGTCAACAAAACAACACTAGTGAAATCTGTAGAACATAGTGGATATTTGTATGGAATCTTGAGCGTGTGATGAAATTGGTGGCTTCATAAAACGTGCCGAGGTGACATGTCAATTTTTTTTTAATTTTTCAGGATAACAATTCGATACTTAGCCCTTACGTTCGGAAAATATTTGTTCAATTTTTGGATTCAACATACCTTGAAACAAAAACCATTAATGTTGAGGGGGTTTACAATTTTGTCTTGCTCGTTTCCTTAAGTTCATAATTGAAAATTAGAAACAAAAATTAAATTATTAAATTTATTTACTTACGTTCTAAACTTTTTTGGTAGCGATAGTTATTTTTATACCACTGCGTGCCCGCCTCCCTGAGCATCACCTCTACTTCCCTCTTTTTGAAAGTTTAAGATCTTTTTTAATGATCCGTATGACAGTCGAGTGGCTATTGTCGATGTTCGAGGGTACAGATTTCGTCGACTGCACGCCTGCTTCGTTGAGAATGCGCTCAACTGCAGCCCTTTGCTCCCTTTGCTCCCTGTGCTCTCCTGCCCTCGAACACTGATATTAGCCACTAAATTTAAAATATCATTAAAAAAGATCTTAGGCTTTCAAAATTTTGTGTCCGATGGATTCCTCGCTTGCTCTCAGATGAAGAAGAAAGTAGAGGTGAGGTGCAGGGAGAAGTGCATTCAGTGTTACATCAGCTGTATCAAAAACTTAATGTTTAGAACTGGTTGATGTCTATGTCTATGTCGAACTGGCTGTAGTTTTTTTAGAACCCTATTAAAGTCACTTTGGGCTAGCCCTCGTACATGGTCAATTCATTTTAGAAGTCTAGTCGATGTGGGCCTCAAATGTACGATAATATACTGGATGAAGCAAGAATACGATTTAAAAAAAGTGACATCCATAGCACAAAAATATGAATGCAGTTCACATGGAAAGTCGATAGCAGATGGTGGATTTTAAGTCCACCGTGTATCGCTGATTTTTGTCGTAAAAACTCTCTTTTTCGTGATTTTCCTAACAACAAACCTTCCAATTTACCCGATCCTCATGAATCAGGGAAGAAGTACTTTCCAGATCCACGGAAAACCTCTGTGGAGCGCCTCTGGTACATAGTTGAACAGGGGGATATAGGACGTCCGCTGAGGACCAATGGCATGGGGGAGCCTCTCCTCAGGATGGCGGTTGTGACGAAAACGTAAAAGTGAAGTCTTTTCTAAGACGATTCTGCTGCAAGGAGAGCGTGCGTCCCCGTTGCCACGCTATTTACCGCATAGTCACTTTACAAATCACATCCATTTACTTTTCTTCTTTTCACTCTCACTCTGAAGGCACAGGTTCCGCCTTTGACGGTGAGAAGCGTCAGTTTTATTAAAAATGCAGTTAATCAAGCGGAGGGAGTCCTTTCATCTTTCAACCGGAGCTGCAAAATCCAGAATCATATAATCAATGTATTGCAACTAAACCCAACCTGCTACTGCACAATTCAAATATACAGCACACAATAAAATTTGGTTCAATAAAATATTCACACATGTATCATCAGCCAATTTTCTCGCAATATAAAATAACAGGAACACAAAGTTGGTATAAAAATTCCTATTACCCACCAACTGGCCGGATCGTGATGAAATCAACCTACAGTCACCTTTGAGCCAGCTTGCAACTACCCTTCAAATTTTAAACAAACTGCAATTATATTTGTAGAACTCGGTTTTTGGTCCAGCGATGAAATTCATGGGGGGCCTTTTCGAGGCTATCCCACACAAAACCTTAGAATCTCATTAAAACCTACCATCATTTCGGATTTTTTGACCTCGTATTTGTATGAATTCTATCAAACGAGCTGCCGTTGAGCTTTCGCATTCTTCCGACGAAGCATTGTTTTCACTTCTCAATATTTAAAAAAAGTTTCCCAAAATCAAAATTCCCACTCGCGTTTTACGTTGTAGACCTCCCTGAACCATTTTTGATTTTCTGTCGGTCTGTTCGTCATGAAATCCTTGCAACGGGCAAAGCTATACGAAGTTATTGTAGTATTTCGATGATATTTTCGGGAATTGTGTAGATTGGCGTGTATATAGCCCCTTATGAAGGTAGTTCAAGGTATTTAGAGATTGTTGTTTTGATATTAGCTAAAATTCATCGGATCATCTATACAATCGGGTTATGGATACGAGGAAGCTATGTGCCACACCCACGTGGAGACTCTTCAAAATTTTGATTAGTTTGCTTCCGTAATTTTTCTGATGACTCTAAATGCGCCTTAATGGATATTAAACCAATTCATTCTTGTGGGGGCCAAGTTTGTGAATCAATTCTCGATAATATCAAATAGAGGAGGATTAAATCAATTGAATTCGTTTTTCATTAATAACAAAATTAATCATCCGAGAACATTTACACGATCATCTCGGGGAACAGTCGTCATTCAGAGATATAAGCTGCTAATTTTGGCTAGTTAAGACCGAATGACGTTGTTTAATACTCCATTCATCGGGAGAGCGTTGGAAAGTTAGGTGTTTGCCGAGCTGGAAAATAAAATAACGCGAAGCGGCGAAAGGGCCTCTTGTGTTGGGGAGCGAATTTTTATGGTGTCTCGAAAACAAAGGAAACGTGTGCTTATAGGAGGTAACAAAAAACACGGCTTCTTCAAAGGGCAAATTGGAAGGCGCGAGAGACCCAACACCACATCCCGATGAAGGCCTTAACAGTATAAGTCAGCGTTGTAAATTATGAAGTTTGGCAGGTAGATGGCTCCAATACTGGACGGAGTTTTTCGCTGAGTTCTGAGTCAAGGAATACAGGAACTAAAGTTATCATTTTGGTTTATTATTTTCAATAATGAACCCTTGGGAATCGACCAAGAAAAAACTATTTTTAACACCCCCTCAAAATTTGATTGGACGGAGTTTTTCGCTGAGTTCCGTGTCAAGGAATACAGGAACTAAAGTTATAATTTTGGTTTATTATTTTCAATAATAAACCTTTGGAATCGACCAAGGAAAAAAATTTTTTAACACCCCTCAAAATTTGATGGTTTACGTTTCAAGGTACGTAGAATCCAAAAATCGAATAAAAATTTGGCCGTCCGTCCGACGTACGCGGCACTTTTGCCACTTAGCATTGACCGATTTTGATGAAATTTGATATGTAAGCTCCATTTGGGATCTTGTTGTGTCCCGAAGATTTTGGTTGATGTAGGTCACTTCTAAGGGTTCAAAAATAAATTTTGAAATTTTGAAAACGCCCTAACTCAAAAAATTTTGATATAAAGGTATTGTTTTTCCTTCAATTTAATATAGTATAGAATTTTTTGAGACCACGCGGACCCCTGTAGGACAAACCGTTAGCTCCCTACGAGAATTTAAGGGTTTTACGTACGATAAATCAGAAACACTAGTGTGAATCGCAAAAGAGGCCTAATCTCCGTTCAAATTAAAGCTGACCGAAATGCGATCGATGTTTTTTTTTCATGTTGGATGGTTGGTGGCTTTGCAGACGAGTAATCTATATAGAAAAATAATAAACCATTGTGTAATAATTTGCAGCGTTTTTTGCGGCAGTATTCAACGTTCTTTAGAAATATACATGGTAAATTGTAAGAAACCAATTTTGAGGAATATACGCTCTTTGTGGCACATAAACACACATGAGTATAGAAGAAAAATGTTCCTCAGTATCACCAGAGAAGAAAAATCTGTTGAGGACTCAGTGCTGCAGTCGTCGGTATTAGGATATGATTTCTCTGCACGTAGGTTTTTGGTGAATTTTTGACTGAATTTCTATTTCTGTTGAACCTATTTTAGACGTTGGGGTAGTACATCAGTGAAGATCCACATATTTATTTATGATATTTTCTCGGACCTGTCACAGTTGGGAATTTTCACTTAAAGAAGTTTTGTTTCTGAGGAGAGTATTGATTTGTTATAAAACAGTAAACCCGAAAGTAACATATCCTGCTCCTCTGGAAAAATATTACTATTATTTTTAAAGCCATCTTTCTGCTCATAGATAGAGTTTGAGAGATGCTTCTCCTTAATTACTCCCTGCCGTTGGGAAGAGCATTTGATGGTAAACTTTTTTAGCCAGGTCCTCCAACTGCGAGTGGGGGAAGAGTCAAGTTTCGTTGGTGTCTGGACTGACTGGATTGAAGCAAGAAAGAGCTCAAGAGACGTTGTCGTCCCTTCTGTGGCAAGAAGGAAGACAAGCTCTTTTATACATAAAGGCAGCTGTATTTATGTGAGGGTAAAAACTCACTAGCGCTACCTGTGAGATCCAAAGGCAAACTACCTTCGTTTGACTTGAATCTGTCGGTTTTTCGGCAGACAAAATTTTCGTCAAATAAACGTATATTATCTAACACTTGCTGGATACAACGAATTCCTTCTGTAGAGAGGATGATAAAAAGGGACTGTTGAACACCAATTCAACTCAATCTCTGAAAATGTAGCCAAAATCCGATAAAAACTGTGGTTGTACCGAGAATTTCACGTTCAACTGGAGATCCGATCAAAATGTAGTTCGTTGAATGATCCCAGTCCCTCAACTACCCTCAAATTTGAGGAAAGTCGGATAACTATTCTGTTTAGCGCTATCTTTGAGATCCGGAGGTAAACTACCCTTCGTTTCACCTCCGAAGGTCAGATAATGTATAACATACATTTTAGTAATAATTTTGTTCATTTTCTAGTACTAGAAATAATGTTTTGTGGGTCCTATTTTTTGTAAGAACTAAATTCTTGGCGAATTTACCTAATGCGTCAACTTAGCATTTCTAGTATTGTGACACAAAATTATTATTGTGTAAAAATATTCAACCGATTTGCCAAAATTTCAACTTTTTTAAATTCTTTATTGCCATGGATTTTTAACATAAAGCCATAATTAAAACATAATCTCTAACAGTCGTCCGAACATGGGAGACCCGGGTTCAATTCCAGGCCGTGACATAAACTGTTTTTGTAATTTGATAGACTAGATAATATCTAATAATTACATATTAGATATATATAATCATATATTATCTAATAATTATATATATATCTAATAAAATATATAATATATAATAATATTATATATATAAATCATATATATCTAATAATTATATATTAGATATAGGTATATAAACAAATATTATGTTTTTATATCATTTTGTTGTTGACATTTCATGTCACGGTATTACGGATTTCTTTTCTCATATCTAAGGTTTGTTTTTGCCTGCTTTTAGTAGGCTTTTCAGCTAGTTAAGCATAGGTAATACACAATCGTAAGGTATCAATGTAAATTATTTACTAGATCATCTTATGTACTAAACTCATTTTCTAATACCTGCCATTTTCTTCTAAATATTCCAATAATAATTGATAAATATTTACATTAAATGTAAATTAAACGGACATTTTCCGTCTCTGAGTATACATTTATAATTGAAAGGTGTTTCAAACTTTACATACAGGTTCTTAAACTAGCTATCTCCAGAGACAGTGTACCGATCGCACTGCATCACAATGTGCGATTTCCACCACAAATTTCTCGTTTGAACCATGGGTCGCTTTTATGTTGTCCTGAATAATCAAATCCTGTATAATCAAATCACTCAATTCGTCGAGTTGGAACTCTTGTTGCCATTTGATCGAGATCCTTGAATTTACGATTCCTCTGAAAAAGCAATCGCATAGGTACTACGTATAATTGAAGATTTCAAGACGCACGCGTTCCACTCGGCTGACATTAATTTGTGAAGTTCAACACATTCTCTTTCATCACAGCCCGTCGCATGTCGTAGGTAGACGAGAAACCTTGAACAACGAAGAAAGAGTCACTAAACCATAAGATGTGTCATATCATATATTAATAACGTCTACCAATTTGGGTGGGCAGTATAGCTTCCTCACGTAGGGATAAAGGAGGGCGCCGCTATCATTAACCAAGCTTGTAATCCACTTTTAAATTAGCTATAAAAAAGTTGCAAGGAATCCAAATATGACAT
The DNA here is from genome assembly GCA_009739505.2 of Apolygus lucorum. NCBI lineage: Eukaryota > Metazoa > Arthropoda > Insecta > Hemiptera > Miridae > Apolygus > Apolygus lucorum. The sequence continues at coordinate 41,161,297 of CM019168.2, read as the reverse complement.
TTTCGTGCGTCGCGCATGCGTACAAATGCTCAAAACACACGCCAACTCTGTTTTTTATGAGTACCATAATTTTCATTGCATATTCGGATTCTACGTCAAATTTTATGGAAAAAATCACCCCCCATTCTTTTTTTAGCACAAGCAACCCATTCAACGCGTGTTTGCACTCAGTGGTGATTTTTGGCGATACTGAATCGAGTGGTGATATTCTTTTTTCAATGAGCCCTCATTCGAGCACAATTATTACTAAACGTACCTACACTAGCGGTGAAATTCGACCATTTTGACCCTAAATCGCAACGTAACAACGAGCCACTGTTGGGATTTGTTTGTCGCCCATTGATTCCTATTAAGAAAACTTTTCTTTGTTGTGATGATGGAGTAAACAAAACAAAAATTGTCGAGGTACTTTTGGTGATGGTAGAACTTGAAGAGGGCTAATCTATTAACGGATATCACCCTTCGTTCAACGTTAAAAATAGTGTTTAACCATGTTCCACACTTGAGCTCTAATTTCTTAGTCAATTTCGGCAAAAATCACTACTGCGCTCAAATTCACTTACGCGTTGAACAGGTGAAAATTTGACATAGAATCTGAATCTGCATAAAACTATCCGTTTCCATTCAAAAAAAAGAAAAAAAAAATTACGTGAGTTTTTGCGCATTTGCGCTCAAAAATGACATATTTGGATTCATCGCAAAAATTGACAGAGGGCTAAAATTCAACATTTTTCGAAAGCTAATTCAAAAGTGGATTACAAGCTTGGTTCATAATAGGCAGGACACCCTGTTTAACAAGGTATGGGTTATACAGTAATACTCATGGGTTATTCAGGTCCAATGGAATTCTTAAGACATTATTAAACATAACCTTTATGATTAATTTGGCACAGCACAATAAAAGATTCTTTCACATGTACCGTGGCTCCTTTTGATCGAATCATGATGAAAATGAGCAGAAGGGGTCCGGTGTTGCTACGGTCGCTGGGGCGAGCGTTGTTAGGCGGTTGAATTTGGACCGACTTCTGCGGAAGTCGTGGGTTCAAATCTCATCGGCGGTAGCGAAAGTTTTTGTGCGTACGGGTCTCTCATCGTCTCCCTCGTCTCACCCAGGGCGGTGAGGCAATGGGAAGCCATGAGCGAAATCGTAAGAGCAAATTCTGATCTTCCCTTTGGAAGACAGCTGATGACCTCCGCGACTTTAGGAATGGCAGTCGGACGAAAATCCAACCTCAAATGGTTGTTTACTTTACTTTTAATTGTTTACTTAATGAGCGGAATTCCTGCTACTAAAAAACCACAGGGTCTCTCAGTGCGTTTGCCTGAAAGTACGTTTGTCTGGTTAGATCCTACCAGTTTTTATAGGCCTATGTGTTTTCCCTCCAATTGTCTTCCTGACATACGTAATAGGAATGTGTTGATGATACCGACAAACGTCATTCTTTTGAATGTGTGAACTGCGAGTACTATACGTTCTTGCAACAGATAAAAACATCCATAAATTTTTTTTGGAGAGTCCGTGACGAGAATGTGGTTATTCATGAGTTTAGTATCAGCAGTAAGTGCACATTATCGCCTTTAATTTCTCTGCCACTATGAGAAGAGGGCACGTCGTTTAACCGTTTTTTGAGGGACATTTCAGATTACATTACGGGGAAACTCCGCTCTTCCTTCTCAATAAACAGTTTCCAATCAAATTTTATGGCCCACATCCTGAATCATGAGTTACACTTTTTAATTGCTCAAACACCTCTACTTAAAGTTGAGAACGTAATAAGTAAGGTGGCATTACGAGGATATACTGCTATTCCTTTCAACTACTGATTTCCCTAGAAACACACAGACTCGAACCAAAAAGGCAAAATTTTCGAAATGATTGCTATGTAAAATTTAATGTGCAAGATAACCTCTCGGTCGAATTTTTGAGATTGAAAAAGCTCAACTATGTGCATTTTTACGAGCATTTTTAATGCAATAATGAAGAATTGTGTTTTGCACCGTGCACAAGCCATTTTATTTATTTATCTTTTTTGAAGTAAATGATTTCAATGTATTTTTGATGCTGAATCACTTAGTAATTTTATGATTTCAATTTTCAATCATCCTATCAAAATTAGAGGATATTTTTTATCATGAAATTTCATGCAAAACCTAAATATGCCATGAAAAATAAAGATTTCCATGCCGATAATAATATTCTTAAATGACTTGTTGTGTTATTCTGATAGGATGGTTGCAAATTGTTTAAACAGTATACTTTGTGTATTCTCACAATCATGTTCGTGTTCTGTGGGAAAATCCTATAAAATTTCAGTTCATAATAATTTTATCACGATCCGATCGGTACCAAAAAGTCATTGAAGCCACAAGAGAAGATGCGAAATTAGTCAACATAATCGGAAAAGAATTCTCAATCGTGTTGATTAATAATTCAACAAATTGTATTGCCTGTATGATTATATTGAATAATTTGTACACTTTTGATGCTGTAATTCATGTCGTTCTATATGAGTAAGCTACACTGCCAATCTAACTTGTTAGACAAATCTTGTCTTTCAAACAACACTCCAGTTTACTTTTGACGAAGAAACTGAATGTTTTTGATCCGAAGAACTTGTGTTCAACTTTATTTTACCCTGAATCTTGACAAACCTGGATTTTGTATTGCTATTCGTTATATTATTAAGGGGAAGGGTTCGCTAGCGTTCAATCTGGTTTGTCAATGTCATTTTAACGTCACATCAACGTCATTTCTTCTCATTTTCGAACCACCAAGAAGGTTCCCACAGAACCCTGGCCGTGGACCCGAGGCTAAGTCACGAATCTTAACTGTAATAATTAGGATAGGGAAGGGGCAAAAGCATATTAGTGGGTCAATTGGACGTGTGAACCTCGACAACGGGTTATGAGAGGAGGCGGAGCGGAGGCAAAACTTGGCGACTTGAACAGTCGGGTAGGCAGGCAGGCCTTTATCCCGGGTCGTATTTGTAGAGTGAGTCTGCAGTATGGGTACCGCTGGAAGAAGACTCGATCTTATGAGTGCTATAATGGCAAACTGGGTGGGAGGGCTCCAGTAAGGCACCTGGGTCGTGATGATTTCCCACGATCTGCGCCTTGTGGAAGGCAAGAGATCCTCAGGTCGAGGATACGCCTTTTTCCTATTTGCTTCCGAACTGTGCTGCGACCAGAGACCAGACTCACCCTTACTTCCCGTTATACATGCACTTTCGCGAACCCAAGTCCAGTATTGTGCCAAAATGTAAATCTTGCGGGAGGTTTGAGGTTTGTTTGAATTTCAGAGCCACACGATCTTATATAACAATCTATAGTCAAATATCCATCAAATTGTGCACCGTCATTGAATTTGCTCCATATTTTTCCCAACGAAATATCAATATTCATATTTTTGTTGATTCTTCTTGTTTTCCCCTTGAATTTTAAGAAAACCGTGATGACCACAGGTTTGATTGCATTTCTTCCAACTTCCCCCGCTTTTACGATTTCTTAAATGAGTAGTTTATGTAGATGAAGGCTCAAAACACGATCTTAACAAAAATTTCACTTTTTGAAAACAGTTACCTATTTTTGAATTGCTGTATCTTTGTAATTATTCAACCTGCAAATCTGATATTGGTCTCAAATTGTATCAAATTCTATCTATTTTTAAAACTAACTGGGCATACGTTATTAAAATTACCTTAGTTTGGAAGTTATAGTTAAAAACTGAAAAAAAAAGTGCAAAACAATAATTTAACTTTACGCAATAAATTACTTATTTTTGAACTGCAGTTTTTCCATAATTCTCCAAGAAACGGAGCTGAAATTGGCCACAGACAATGGCACATTTAACCTACTTTGAACAATTATTATTGTAAAAATTATTTAAGTTATAATAAGTTTGGAAGTTATTGTTAAAAACTGAAAAAAGTACTAACAGTTCACGGTTTTTAGCTTACTACATCAGTAGAACAAGGTTTTGGGGTTCCATATTTGGGAGTAAGGGGAATTTTTAAAACGTAGACACCCTTTCGTTTCGTTTGCTGGATTCGATGGTCGAGTATACGAGTATATTGATTGGGCTAAGAGTGACTTGCTAGATTTGGTTGAGATGCTCAAAGCAAACTCTCCATACTCTACACGCAAATCCTCTGTACCCCATTTACTAAGTATTCCAATACCATACAACAATCCTAGTCAAGGGCTCAGAGAATTCGTAAACATTATTTTCATCGCAAAACTCGTAAAAAAATTTTGATTTTTCCCCTAAAACCCGATCTATTTCTTATTCATCCGAGGTTTGCAGGTCCTCCGGAATCCTTCCAGCCCTCTCCAGCAGATACTTCCCGTTAGAAATGCACTTTCGCGGACTTGGCCTTCCTCCCGAAAGCTTTTAACTGCTCGAGACCCGCTTTTTGGGTCGGCAAAACCTCCTGCCTTCAGTGGCGGGTTTATTGTTTGAATGGCTCTTAACGACTCCCAGAATGACCCGAGATACGAATTTCTCTTCCCGGGGATTGAAAACTGCTCCATTAACCCAAGTACGGCGCAGTCGCGTGCAGGAACGCGCGATATTAGTTTTTGTGAGGTGAAAGAATGGGAAGAATTCATTACAAGTGTCTGTGACTTAGATTTCTCAACTATAGCAAGCAGAAAAAAAACCTATGATCCAACTGGAGTTCCTCTTGTGGTTTCACCACCTTGCAATGAACTGTAGCAGCTATTCACAATACCTTGAATCTAATTTTACTGTGATAAATTCGGTTTTTGTGAATATATCAGGCACTGTTAAACGGGATTCGAAACATTACCACACATGATGCCGCGTTTCGTAGAAGTTTACTTGAGCAACGCTCTGAGAACCAAACTCAACGGCTCGTCACTCTCGTTGTTTCTGTGAAAGAACCTGCACCTGTTTGTGGATTCCAGACCACGGCCGTCCACCAACACCTTGGCATGCAGCCTTTACTGACATTGCGCATGCGTTTAACCCGGGGGATATGTAATAGGCCTCACCGTTCATGTGAGAGAAGCTTTTACCTAGTAGAAAAACTTGCATGTTATACGCTTTTTTGTTCCATGATAATTGGGGAAAAAAGGAACTAAGAATGTAATTTTACTTGACTTTAAAACAAAATTTCAACTATAACGAAAGGAAAAACAAGATGTGAGCAAATCTCATTCACCAAATGGAACGTCAGTTGAGTATAAGGTGTATAGAGTCCATTCCAGTTGTACTAACAATAGGTAATTCTGTAGGCTGGTAAGTCAGCATCAAAACAGCCCCAGTGCTTCTGCACCATTTTAAAATTACTTGAAAACAAAAATGGGAGTGATTGAAAATGCTGTCCAATCCTTCAGTACTATCCTTACTCTTACTGAGCTGATACTCTTTTAACTGTCTGCTGAACTATTCGTTGAAGGTTTAGGCAAAACCATAGGATGCTTTTCATTTGAGGAAAAATTACGCTCAGCTCCCATACACTTGATGTGATAGTAAAAATTCCTTTTTGGTTTATTATTTTCAATAATGAACCTTTGGAATCGACCAAGAAAAAAAAAATTTTAACACCCCCTCAAAATTTGATGGTTTACGTTTCAAGGTACGTAGAATCCGAAAATCGAATAAAAATTTGGCCGTCCGTCCGCCGTCCGCCGTACGCCGTACGCCGTCCGCCGTACGCGGCACTTTTGCCACTTAGCATCGACCGATTTTGATGAAATTTGGTATGTACCTAGGCTCCATTTGGGGTCTAGTTGTGCCCGAAGCTTTTGGTTGATGTAGGTCACTCCTAAGGGTTCCAAAATCAATTTTGAAATTTTGAAAACGCCCTAACTCAAAAAATGTCGATATAAAGGTATTGTTTTTCCTTCAAATTAAGATTCTATAGAATTTTTAGAATTTTTTGAGACCACGCGGAGCTCTGTAGGACAAACCGTTCGCTCCCTACGAAAATTTAAGGGTTTATATTGAAATATATATATATATATAAATCAAAACACGATTGTGAATCGCAAAAGAGGCCTAATCTCCGTTAAAATTAGAGCTGACCGAAATGCAATCGATGGTTGGTAATTTTTTATTTTTTTTTTTTTTATTTTTTATTTTTTTTTTTATTTTTTATTTTTTTTTTTTTTTATTTTTTTCTTCATATTGGATGGTTGGTGATTTTGTAGACGAGTGATCTATATAAAAATAATAAACCGTTGTGTAATAATTTGCAGCATTTTTTTCATCATATTTCGATTTTAAGATTGAAATGTTTCATTCGTAGTTTGCCCAAGATTCGAACAACAATTTAATACTTTATTTGGAATTTGGACAATCTGATCTCATCCCATGATTCAGCACCAGAGAAAAGAACTCACTGGGTACGATTTTTCAGCTTCAAAATGGATTGTCAGGCCATAAAGATAAGTTTAATTGGGTAGTAACGTAACTTCGTGATATTTTTTTAGATGCAAGGGAGACAAAACAAGAACGTTATCGCTAACTTTGGTCATCAGCACTTTTTTTGAAGCTGACATTCCGATCAATACTGAAAAAAAATACACAATGAAGTACCTCAATATTTGCTCAACTGTTGGAAATCTTCTGCTGTTAAGATGGAATCAATAACAATTTCATATTCATCGCATAAAATATAATTTTGGTATACCTATGTTTGTGAGTTGTTATGTAATTATTAACAAATTTCTGTTTCGTTTCAGGGCGAAGCTTTCCGGCGCCATGGGGGTGGTGTCGTTAAAAGGCAGCCTCCTCCTAATGGCATTTCTCATACACACAGTTTTATCAGGTAAGCATTTCACCCTTCCTAACAGCTTTATTTTCAAAACAATAGTGATTGTTCCAGATTAAAATTCGTCGTAGATAGGCCCATATAAATAACATACTAAAATGTTGTGACAATATTAGGTCCTAATCCTGGAACTATTCCAACTGTAAATCCAACTTGGCTTGACAGATTTGGCTACAGCTGATTGTAGAGGGACAGTATAAGGTCACCTTATGCATAGGCAGTATAAGCACACATTCAATTAAGGGCCAAAAACTTGGACAAAATACGTATGCCATATTTGGGCACTTTCCCCTAATATTTGTCATTATTGCAAAACACAGATTTTATATTTTTACCCAAGCTTGTACGAACTGATATTTTTGCTTTTGATGATTTTTATAGTGATATGTTCTTGTGATCTCTACATAGACCTAGCTTTATGGCTCACACAGCTGATAGGACTTCCCTGAGTTCCTTCCATTAATTTCCAAGAAGCTGTATAAGATTGGTCGCGATCAATCTTTGTGATTTTCTAAAAGATATCCTATTAAATACCCAAATTTTATGATGTGTCGTTGACTTCAACTAGGCTCGTAAGAACGCGTCTTCACCAACGCCGCGGCCCATTTTTCATAGTAATCCACCGGTCTGAGTTACGCCTTCTTTCTCATCGTTAGAACCAGTTGCATGAACGAGGTCATTGAGTCATTGGGCGGCCCCCGAGCAACCTTGATCGACCAGACGTGGGTTTTTCGAACTCGGGAACGTCATCCGCCCTATCGATGAGGTTTTTCGCCTGATCTTCGATCGAGTTCTCCGTATAGGTCTGGCGATTTCCTATCATTTGGAGTCTCCAGGTGGCTGGTAGTGATGAAACCAGCTCACCAGAGGAGTCTTGGTGATCCCACTCAAAGTCTCCACCATTACAGGTCCTCCAGATTTGCCCGGTTCACGTTGTCGTGATGATGGACTCGTGGGTTTACACCACGTACAATATACCATCAATCCAAATGACTAACTCTAGAGTCCAGAGAAGAACGCTGAAGAATATGGGATTTCCCTCAAAATTAGGTTCATATCTCAAAATTGTTGCCTCACATCTTCGAAATTGAGTGAAATTAATTTCTAACAAACCCCTCTTCAGGCCGACAGTGGGAAATTCCCTTTCCCTTGAGCTTAAAAAAGATAGTATCAAAAGGTAACTCATAATTGACTGAAAACTTACTATTGACTATTAAATAAATAGAACAATACGAAACACTGGACAATCAGTTATGTGATGGTTTTGGTCCTTTCAAGTTTCCGAAAATTATTAACAGACAGTTCACTCTAAATTGTGGTTAAAAAATACAGAAAATCAGTTCACTAACCCGTCATTCTTACTGCTGATGGTGGTGGGTTATTACCCCTATAGACTGGTGTATGACTAGCCAACAGCCGATCGAATAGTTTGTGACTAAGTGCTTTGCTTAACTGCTTAATTTAATAACTAACTTAATTATAGGTCAAATAATTTCCATTCGACTTCTTAGTGGGTATTATAATAGTAAGGTCGGTCAATCATTTCCGTATGAGATGCCTATAGGTAGGTATCTCTCTTTTGGCTGATGCTTTGGGTACAACCATTGACTAAACGTTGATGGATGTGTTTCTTAACTGTCGAAAGGTGACAACATCGTTGACCTCCATGCCTAATACGGTTATTTGGTACCAAGTCGAAGAAGGGGTCTCAACACCCCATTTGCAACCTGTAAACCAAATATGGAGACAAATAGGCACGAACGAATCGGATGGATACCCGACGATGCCCGGAGATCCGGACTTTGTTCTTGAGAGAGCTCTTTTTCTCCTAGAAGGTTGAAGGACCCAGGATCTGACGGTCCCATTGTCCGGAGTCGCCGTGGATAACCACGTTTATTGGGCGGGCCTTTGTCCTCAAATTATGATTGAAGGCGACATGAGGGGACCGAGGAGTTGCAAAATTGCGGATTTTACAGTGCATGAGAGTCCTTGAAGATCCAGGGCATAAGAAAAATATCGGAAATACCAGATGGAGGCTAAACTGATCCGAAAAAACTGTAGGTCTACCGAACTGGATCAGCTTTTCCACTGAAGAGAAAACCGGTATATTCAATTGAAAAATTTAACCAAACCTATACGGAAAAGGTTTCTTTCGATAACTTCCCCAATGGTTTACACAAACTTGCCAAAACAAACCCCAAAATTTAGGAGTATTTCTTCATCAAGTCCATCTTGAATTTCTCACCTGATACACTAATTAGAAAATAGTTTATGGTATTTTTGCTCTACTCGAAAGCGTCGACCGTTATTAGAGATGGTGAAATTCTTACGTAAGGCAAAACGGCCCACCAGTTATTAAAACAACTTTCTACGTGTATCTCCCTATGATGTTTGCCCATAAGTGGGTGTACGATTTGCTAAAACACCTTCCATTCGCACTATGATTATGTTGTAAGTTGAACGCTCACCATTATGAAGCTACTTATGTCGGATGAATCTGATAAAAGATCGCAATAATTATGCCTTTTTTTGGATTCCATTAAGTAAATAAAAAATTATTACGCGGAAAAAATATCTTTTATATACTTTAGATTAAACCTTTCACCTATCAAGTTTTCTTGTAGGAGATAAAATACCCTGATTATTGACATTCCCCGTTTTGGAGTATGCCACAACAATTTTGTACGACAAAGGTATCTCTACGACAAAGGTAACTCTATGAAGGAACTACCTACTATGCAGACAGTGACTCTAATCTGTCTTGAGTCTCCTGTCAGGGTGGTGGTGTCGCAGGAAGGTTTGAAGGGAATACGCTCATACATTAATCTGTTCAAGAAATATACCTACGACAGAGCTCTCTAATCCAGACCGAAATTATTCAAACTCCTGTGTAGTAACTCCAGAATGCCTTGAGTCTCCTGTCAGGATGCAAAATGGTCGGTGGTGGTGTCGTAGAAAGGTTTGGAGGGAATACGATCGTTCACTTATCTATTCAAGAGGTAGATACCTACGACAGCTCATCCATAACAAATCATAAATAATTACCAGGGTCGTAATGATTTTTTTTTTTTTTTTTTTTTGGTTATTTTTCCCATCATTCTGAGAATATTTAGTACTAGAAAGAAAATATTTGGATTGATTTAATGACATCTAATTTTCCTTGCGAATTTGCGGGTAAGTGATTACATAAATGGGTAGGTGGGGGCTACACCATTTTCTGTGCTAAGTAGGGGAGACATATTACAAGTATGAGTAGGTACGTGTATTTAAAGAACCCTGCAGTCAAGATGCTAATCTAGATAGGTACCTACCAACCTAGTTAATGAAAATCTATTCTCCTTCACTCCAAATCCACTGTAGAAAAAAAGGTGAGGAAGATAGTCCGACGGGATTCCAGTGAAATATCGAATTTATTCGAAGTGGAATAAAAAATTTATCAACTCCAAAAAACATTTTTCTATCCAGCTTTATGGCTACTAAATTGTTCGTTAATAACATCAAACATAATCACTTTCCTTACCAATGTTTTCTCGTAGTGAGGGAGATAGGATTCAAACTGAAAAACACCGTTTTCGTAGCTGAAATTCACGCTAAGCAAAAATGAACCGAGAATGAGGACTAGAGGACTAATGGACTAAAGCGATTAAAATTTAAATTCAGCTCTTAGAATTGAAATTTTATTGCTTGCGGGTGAAGATTAGTGGTGATGACAGACGCAAACCTATGGTGTGGGACATGAGAGGGAGATAGATTTTAAACAATTTTATTAATTATTCCGGACAGCTGAAATGTAATGGAAGGAAGCCAATTTATCGAGTTAATTAAACGCAAACTTTTATTTAAGAGGACAAAAAAACGGAAAATTTAGGTCCATCCAAATCTAAATTATGGACCATTGGAAAATTCCCTAGTTTCGCAGAATGATCCAATCTGTTGTACAGGTGTACCAACGACAGAGCTCCAGTAAACAAACATTAAACTTGTCATTCCAACTTGATACACTCCTGTGATTAAATTTGATATATACAATTTTTCGTCTCTCTAGAAAATTCTCATTAAATCACTTGTGGCCTTAAGTTCCTGACGCCCTGAATTGGTTATTCCGGATGAGGCGTTACACGGTTCGTTCATCAAAATGTGTCCACTAAACGGCTTAAAGTCTTCAAGGAACACTAAGCGCTTCTGGAAAAAAAAGTTGCTCCCTCAAGTTCACACGAGGCGTCTACTCCCATTAATTACACCCACCTATCTGTTCTGTGTATACACGCGTTTTTTCCTTCCTTTGGAATCGGATCCCGTTATAAGAACATGCCGTTCGTGCCTCACTTGCTCCTCCCCTTCCTTCCAACTTCCTTTTGAAATGGAATTTTCTTTTTGAGCGCTTAATTATTTTCCGACGATTCTTGAAATGAAATTACTCAGGAATTGCATTCTGCGTTTCTATTTTTCGCAGTTGCAGTCCTGAGGTCAAGTGAACTTGACTAAGGGCGTTCCTCACGCAAACAGATGTATAAAACATTACGAAAATTCGAACAATATTTAAGTATTTGTGTTGCAGTATGAGAACCCATTGCCAAAGAACCATTTTTAATCACGTTTGTAGCATTCTCAATAGGAATTTTGCGCCAATACCGAATATACAGCATTTCATAATGATCTATTTTTGATGAAATGGTCAGGGTTTGTGCTTTTATACATCCTTTTTTGTGAGAGAAGTTGTGTTAAAACAACATAAAACCTCATATAGAATACTCCCAAATTTCTCCTTACAAAAAACCTAAACCACAAATCAAAAGCCAGTTCAGTGGCTATTTTCGGTTTTTCGTTGGTCTTTTTCCTGTTGAATTTGATAATACCTTTTGAATGTAGCTTTTACTTGATAATATCAACTATTACGATGTCAATCAAATTAAATTTTCATCTTCGAAAAACGTCAGTCATGTTGGGTGGGCAGTCGTGACTAAGGTTACCTATATACTGAGGAAACACTGACAAATCTAACTTTTGTTCTATATCTGTTTGTGATAGGTAAGAATTCTTGGGAATTAATGTGGCTGAGATCCGCGACAACAAAAATTGCTTACTTTCTTACTTTCTTCAGACATATTAATAGATGTTGGACACCATACGCGCATCATTTTGGTGTTCAGGATTCATCAAAGTTAAGAACTTAGAAAGTCTGCATGTTATGGAGTCACTCGATTTATTCACTAAATTGTTACGTTTATTAGGTTTTTATCACGTTTTTATTACGTTTACTATTATATTGAAAAGTCAAATAGTATTCACTCTATTTCTAGCTTCTACTTCTAGCTATTTTCTCCCTACTTCTCTACTCTATTAAACTGCACAAAGTATGAAATAATATGGGATTCCGCCAATAGCCAGCCAGTCACCTGCCCTCAGTCACCTGCCAGTGGTCAGTTCTCCTTCCCACGACCTAATTGATTCTCTAGTTGGCAATCAATGCGTCCAAAGTCAGCCATAGTAACTGTAGTTATTGTCCATGGTTTATACCTTTATAGAATCTACCATTATAACTACGGTTTATAACAACGGTTGGTGTACGCAGTTTGTACACACATTTAAGTTACTTCGTCGAAGTGGATTGTCTTTTGATTAGCGCCTCCCACCCCCACCGCGCTCTTCTTAGCGTTTCGCACTTCCATTGTTACCTGCCTCGAAGTGAAAGAAGCAGTTCATTCACTGTTTGCACTCTACGGCTCCCAAAAGGTACAAAAAACTCGCCCATTGTTACAGCTGATTGGATTCCTCCATTATCAGATGTCCTTTTTTTCTTTCACACCTTTTTTGAATCCTTTACTAGGTACCTAAGAGTAAACTGTTGTTTACTTCTCGTTTTCCAACCAACTTCTAAAATATGCCAATACCGTTTCACATGAATCAATTTATTATTGACATTGTCCTTAGTTCCACTTATAATAAATTACCTCCCACTTTAAGCTTGGATCTTGAAGTTGTAGGTAGGCAGCGTTACAAATGTACGATAGGTACTTCAAAAAATATCGTTGAATTATTGAAATGCCAAAATAACTAAATGGAAGCTAAAAAATTGTAAAATTGTAGTTGAATTCAATGAAAAATGCAAAAATTTACCATTTTGAATATTTTGTAAAGTTTTAATATCCGATATCGTTTGGAATGGCTCATGGTTCAGGGCGGTCTCGAACATAACGGACGAGAAATTTCACGCTGATCATGAATTTACCATTACGTCACGAGTCCTAAAACAACTTTTTCCACATTTTTTAGTGTTTCAGGACATACAAAAAAAACTCAGATAATTGGGAAATCGAACAACACAAATTCTAAAATAAAATTAACCTTAAGTAATTACTTTCATCGAGGATTACAACCGGTCTTTGAATTCATGAAGACCACATTCTAGCTACATACCCACCACATTTTCTTCTCTTGAGCCATATGTGAAGTTGTATAATCACTAACATTTTTTTATGACTTTTTAAATTATTTAAGAATCGCAGTTTGTATCTGAAAACCTGCGAAAGTCGTCAATACCCAAGGGGCCTTGCACTATCGGGAGTTCAATATACGAAACGAAAGACAATTGTTTATGCTTCAATCAAGCATTCAAATTGGTATTGATATTGTTCAAAACTGGTATTTGTCCAGAGCATGAAAGTTTTACGGCGCACTCTCGTTCGGCACTGTCTTTGAGTATTCATTTACCAAAATTTGGTACATACTGAGAGAGCAAAGGAAAAAGGAAATACAACTTTTTAACAAAGTTTCGTGCTTCTAGCATTAATCCTAATGTGTTTGAGAGTATTAATCACATTAATCAAGTATATTGTCGAGGATAAGAGAATTTAAATTCTAAATAATTTAATAACTAAATATTGCGTGAATTTTGTGGATTTGTTTCTGGGCCGAGTGGCTTTACCAGCAACTACTCCATTCCATATATGTTCCATAAAATATTTTCTGTAATTTTTTTCCTGTCAATTAAGTGGATTGTATTAATAATTAATTCAATCCACTTAATTGACAGGAAAAAAATTACATACAATCCACTTAATTGACAGGAAAAAAATTGCAGAAAATATTTCATGGAATATATATGGAATGGAGTGGTTGCTGGTAAAGCCACTATTGGTCTTATTTGCCGCAGAATTTTAATTGTCTATAAAAATTACTTCGGAGTGTTTTTCAATTTTGATGTCAATTCTGTGTTTTTGCCCACAAAAACTTAACACTCTTTACGTTTCTGGAGAAATAGACAACTCTATCTAATAAGTCCAGTATTTTTCTTGGTGAAATGTACATTTATTCACTGTTTAATTGACGCAGAATTTTGAATAGTTGAATATTGAGACTCCAGAGAAGAATTTTTGCTGCATATGTGTTGTTGATTAGCTCAAAGGCACATTAGGAATAGCAAATCCAAAATTCGTACTTGTGTGGCTGAATGTGTTCAGCTTAGGGCCATTTAGTCATGATTTCTCTCTCGCGGTTCTCAGAAATGAATAAGAGATGAGGCAAAAAAACTGACGAAACGTCAAATTTAGTGGGATGGAAGTATCTTGACATGCGCCTAAAAATAGTCTGGAAAGAACCTGGAGCCACGGACTAGTTTTTTTCTCACTCACGTCCACGCGATAGTATTAATTATGATTGTAGAGGTTTTGAAAACAGGAAAAAAGTAGCATTTCGAGAGACTTGGCGGAGATGAACGAACGAAAATGAAGGGGTTTTATGCACCGAGATTCACCCTAAAGATAGACATCACGACTCAGGGAGATTATCTGACGTGCAAGAAGATGAGCTGGGATGCAGCTTCTGAGAAAAATGAAGGCTGATGGAGCACGAAAGTGAAGACGCGTCCGATGGAAACAGTATAAGTTGGGAGATTCAACACGGACATCGGGTTCATTTCTCGGATACAAGGAAGTCCTACCTGCCTCACTACCGAAGGTAGGAGAGCTTCTATTCATGCAGCAGGTCAAGAAACTTCAAAGCTTTCTGAACAATTTTTGTTCCGTGTCTACATTTACGTGGTCAATTCATGTTGTCTCAAGCATAACTACACAGAATCATGGTCCATTTTGATGTATGTTTAAGTGTGAGTTAGCCCTCAGAACCGTCTGTCTCTATGAATTGCATCGGTTTTGGACCAATAATTTAATCTGAGCACATGTGTTTTCTCAAACATAAATTTTTCACGATTTAAAAGGCCAATTTTGCTCAAATATTAAGGGCAGTACGGGACTGGCCTCTTAATGATTCCATATTGATCGCACCACCACCCTATCAGTTGGAGCAACGGTGCATGTAGAAGAGCAAAATAGTCATCAACATAATCGGCAACGACTTTTCAGTTTTGTTGATGTTCACCAATTTGCAAAACGATCAATAGGACCGCGAAGATCACGTTTCTGCTCCACGATATTCCATTAAATAATTCACACCAGTGAACTTCATATTTTATCTTGAAAAAAGTTCCCATACAACTAGGCAGATGTTTTTATTTGAGTATTGCCAGTAGTAGATAAGTCTACTTGGTACATTAGCAAAGCTCAGCAGGAGGTGGCAAGTGTCTTTGATCTCTAGTTTTGCAGCTGACTTGGAAACACAATTGAGTTACCTATTTTATCCTTCAGAAGTAAGCTGCTCAAGACATTATCGCTAACCATCCATTAGATTGCACACTCGCGGTCATGAACTCCTGAAGACTCCGATTTCTCAAGGGATTAGTTGATTGACCTGAAGAGTGAATCACAAGATAGGGAATGTTCAAGGACTGCTGGTAGACGTGCGTCGTATGGATGTTTCATGCTCGTGCATTGTACAGTATCCATGGGTCGTGTGGGTGTCTCGTGAAAGAAGGGCAGCGCACTGGATCCCGCGTCCTTGACGTCCCGAGGGCCCTCCAGCTGTTCTTTCAAGATCGAGGATACTTTCGGTCATTTGCCGTACTCAACAGAAATCACGATACTTCCCCAACCCTGCTTCCCTGCTGCAGTCTCTTCTGTTCACCACAGCCGGAACAACTTCCACTCTTTTTGATAGATTAACTGGTCATCAAAGATCTCAAGCTAAGTACATTTTAGTACAAAAATTATAATTACAATAAAGGAGAGAGTGTAACTGAGTGTCAAGCTTCATGAGTGCAAAATTTCAGTTTCGTCAGCCTGCCATAGAGGAGGCGAGCTTGGTTGCCTTGGTTTCATTGGAGATGTGGTGAGTTCAGGAGCTGGTTTCGTTGATCGACGAAAGAACTACGAATTTAGCCCTCATCAGCTCCATCGGAATCTCGACAAGAAGGCCGTAGCGGCCGTTGAAAGCCGAAGAGCAGGTTCTGTTCGCGAGACAGGTTTCCTACCGTTATCCTCTTCCGGAGTTAAATACTCGTATAATTCTGCACCGGTAAAATCGACCATAATATGAACCAGGTTTCATAATCATCGACTGGATCAATTTCCCGCCCACACAAGAGATGTTGAGGAATTTGAGTATTTGGAGGTGCTGATCGAAACAGAAGATGTTTGGGACACCAATTCGGCTATTCGTATGTAATGGGCTCAGGGAACGTTTTATATCTTTTGTCCACACATGTTGGCGATGGAAGCCGGAAATTTGGTTGGAATCAATGTGATTAGAAGTGTAAGGAACAGCCGAGAGGGAAATCCTGCCAAACAACTACACTTCCCTTTTTACCATTTTAGTAGGTATCCATTTTAGTATTTTAGTATCTGCAGCGACAACATTGTGTTTCTTGGGATTTTTATCGGTTATTTGTGTTCCATCTGACCATATCAGCTTGTATAGACTCCTCTAATTCGACCAGACCGTCCACGGTTTTGCTTCAAAATAATACTCAAAACTAGTATCACTTCTTTATCAGGTGCATGGACAAAGGAAGAGTACTTTCTGTTGCTTTGAGACTGACAGAAATTCCCTATTATTGACGGCCTTTTAACATCTACTCGCACGTGATTCGAACCTGAGTATCGCCTCGAGTTACCTAAAATGATGTTCTGTAAGAGATACAGAAGGCGAAAGTCAAAAGATAATTCCATTTTCCGACAGTGGGGGGCACCTTGGTCCCCGCAACGCGAAAATAAAGACGAGGAGAATCTTTCTAACCTTCATCTGTCCGTCAAAATCCTAGCAAAGCTTCCCCAGCCGAGGGTGAAAGTGGTTTTTCTCTTTCGGAGCCTTTTAGGCGTCCAGTCTATTCTGTTGATGTGGTTGTCCACTTCGACGAATGACCCATTTTACGTAGTGACCAGATGATTTTTACGACTGCAAAAAGGAGGTATGACGCGGGAGGACGTGTCTTTTCAAGGCACACGTACGAGCGGCGATATAGAAACATCTGTGGGAAACATCTTCACACCGAATCTCATGATAAGTAATGATTTCGTGGTTGGCCATTTCAAAACTTTATTTTTATTTATTTTTTTTTTTTTCAAAACAGAAGAACCTGGGTGAGTTGGAAAACCTATGTTTTTGGG
Source organism: Apolygus lucorum (assembly GCA_009739505.2). Lineage (NCBI taxonomy): Eukaryota > Metazoa > Arthropoda > Insecta > Hemiptera > Miridae > Apolygus > Apolygus lucorum. The sequence goes on along the minus strand of CM019168.2, from coordinate 41,144,001 downwards.
ATAAAGTATCAGCGTTTGAAAAAATCCTCATTTATACAGAGACTACTGAGTGGGATCTTTACATCCAAGGCTTCTCCAATCACCGTTGCTAGAGCTTCTATAAGTGGGGTTTTTGGAAGAAATCACTTTGGACCAACTTTTAATAAAAACTTTTCCTTTTGGTTCAGAACTTTGGTTTTTCCAGTACAGTGGGACCTGGGTAAGTGGAAATGGCTCTTTGACTCAGAAAATAAAATTCTCATTTATAGAGAAACCTAATGAGTGGGATCTTTATATCCAAGGCTTCTCCAATCACCGTCACCAAAGCTCCAGTGGGGTTTTTGGTAGAAATCACTTTGGACCACCTTTCTCTAAAAACTTGTTGGTTTTGTTCAGAACCATTATTTTTCCCGTATAGTGGGACCAGGGTAAGTGTCTCTGTACTGTGTCTCGGACAATGTACCCGGACCTTCACCTCTGGAACTGAAGAACCTCCTTAATTAGAAAAATATGACCTCTATGAGTGAGATCTGTTGCAACGAGACGATCTCCATGAGTGGAAACATCAACTTTCTGAGCTTTCACGCAATAGGTTTATTGGAGGGGTTCACTTTGGACCAACGTTTTCTGAAGACAATTCTTTTGAACTAGCAGTGAGTACCCCCTCGCATCCTCTTTGGGCCATGGAATATACCAGTACTAAGGTCCCAGCCTTTAGGTCTTAACTTCCTAGACTAATTTGGCTAACTTACTGAGGGTATTGTTGGAGGGTATTGACCAACTTGTCTACGGAACTCTGTGGTATTGACGTAGAATAGATTTGTTATGAAACTGGGTGAGTAGAAAATGTCCGTTACTCCAACGTTGTTGTTCGGAGAAATCATTGAGACCTCTAATGAGTGAGGTTTGTTGCTACGAGACAATCTCCATAATCCCCATCCGTCAGAATACCGAAAGATAACCTATGAAGGGATTCACCCTGAACCGACTTATTAAAAATAGTCGGTTTTCAGTCCCTTGAGTCAGTTTTGGATCAAAATCAGCAGAAAGCAACCCGTGGCACCCAATTAGGGCCTTCTTCTTTGTCCTTGGAGTCGATTAAAACACGTCAACATAATGGGGACCGAATTTTCAATCGTGTCGATGTTTCTCTGTTTGAAAAACTGTCAATATTCATCATGTATTAAACATTGGTATAATAATAGCTCCTTTTAAACCCCTCTGTGTGGTTGCCAATCCGGAAAGGAATATTTATCTGCTTTCATTTCAAAAGAAGACATCAGTCGTAACAAGCTCAGAAGGAATTGTCAATGATTTCAAGATTCTTCACCTCGCTGATCGCTCAGACTTTTCTCATTACCTCCTCGTAATCAATATTGAAAACCGATATCCAGCAATGAACAGCACCTTTCTTCGCAGATGTAGACTAATTTCGCCGGTAATGAAAACTGAAGCGTTCATTTAAGACGTTCCGATGCAAATTCCAGTCACGTAGAGTCGCTAAACTGGACTACTCTCGGCAAATGGCTCCCTTACGACCGTAAAACGAGGAAGGTGTTTAAACAAACAGTTGTGCCCTATTAATAGCAAACAGTTACTTTCAACTCCTCTAAATTATTCTGCAAACACTCGTTGACCGTTCGCCGATTTCACACCCCCATGACGCTCGTTCCATAATAAGATTTCAAACATACGAAAATGAGGAGTCTGTTCAATCCAGGTCCAAACTGGAGGGAATACGTACCAAAATGACCGATTTTCCTACCACAACTCGAGAAGTCTAACTTTGTATTATTTGGTGTGCCAAAATTGAACAAATTTTTTTTCATCTCAGGATCTCAATTTAAGGTAATATTTACAATTTAATGAGAATTTTGCATTCCATAACAGGAGTTTTAGAATAAATTTATAAGGAAAATAGCAGCAAAAACGAGCCAACTCCAAATTGAAGTTTATAAGTTAACACTCGTTTCGAACTCGTATGTACTCAGCTGATCTAGTGGTGACGCAAGAAACTTCCAGAACTATCTAATAGGCAGGCCTGCTGCTGCAAGGACTTCTATTTCAGGAGGATAATTTAACCAGTCAGTATTCTTGCTTACACTCTCCTCGTGAAACCGCAACGAATTTTAATTGGATGTTGCTTCCGAGGCTATCAAGGTAACGGAGTAATTGTTGCGCTTTTGGGAGATGAAAGAGAAAATTTCACGTTTTTGACATTCCTGAATATTTTTATGTTGGCCTGTCAGGTCATTCATGTCGGCAGATCTTTGTACAAGGCCAAAACTGTACTACCTAAATTACAGTGAAATGTTGGAGAATTGTATTGCCTCAGACGGAGAATCTATGAACTTCATAATTCCTGGACTATTGGTACTCTCTACCCACGAGCTATCGTAAAACCCTCCTGATATTATGTAGGTATTATTATTTCTCACTGAATGGTGAGAAAAATATATCCGAAAAAGATCCGATTTTTCTCAAATTTGAGGGTATTTGGGGGACTGATGCTTTCCATGTCCATGCGTATACGTGAAATCCTCGGTTCAACCACGGTTTTCATCCTAATTTCGTTAAAATCGTGAGAGATAGAGAAAAAAGCTCACTAGAACCTTATTTTCTCAGTAAATAGTTTAGGGCCAAGTCTCTATAGTCTCAATTGATAGTTTTGGCTCAAGTTAGAGGGTACCTAGTTGAGAGACTGACATTTCAATGAATTTCATTTTGATCGGATCATAGTCTTTGCGTAGTCACAGTTGTCATCGGATTTCGATAAAATTTTTGAGGATTGAGGAATTGAGTAGGAAATGGTCGATTTTGACTCTCTTTGCTATCAGATGCAATATAAATCCTAGTAACAAACATGCCTAAGATGGATTTGATCCAAATCAACGAAACACAATTCTATAGACGTAATAATGTAAGATATTACTTGATTATTTTAAATTAATTATTCGAGAGAACGTTAGGACGGGTTGATCGTACAAGGAGGCCTAATTTGATCTTCATGGTTGGCCCACATCATCACCACCAGACCCGCAATACACATCTTTTATATCCCTGCCTCAAGACTGCAGTAGATGTCACAAATACCATAAGATACCTCAAAACACAACAAATTAATGGAAAATTTAATTTTATTCAAAATAAGATTCAATTAAATATTGAATACTTATCCAGAGACAGCTTGACGGCCTAATGATGCCTTGTCTTCCCCCATGTGAGTCCGAAGACCTCAAAGAATAACATATTTTGTGAGATCTTCTCGCTTCGAATTTCTCATAATGTACCAATAGTTTTCGCTTCGGTTTTTTTCTCCACTTCTGTCCACATTCTTCCCCCGTTTTCCAAATGAAATATACAATCGAGGAATGCGAGCTAAATCCTCTGGGAAGGATCTCATTCGTTTCTCAATTTCTCCTGGATGTCGGAAACACCACGGCGAAGAGATGCAGAACGTCGTAATGTCGGACGATGGCGGAACCGTGGAGGAGAGACGTCGCAATCTTTTTTTACTCCTTCAGGGCAGTCACCCGACGGAGTATTCACACGGCCGAATTAATATTCACGCATCCACTAGTTATAATTAAAGTAGGGACCTTCGCAAGGCGACTTGGAGCAAGTCGGAGAAGCCGAGCACCCTGCCCGCTTCATTAGGGCTAATTCTCTTCATTTCTTGATCCGATGCAAATTTCTAGCTTATCGTGGACCGTTCTTTTATAACGGTTCGTTTATTATACCGAATTCCCACGGGTTCGCGTCCACCCCGGATGGATGTTTTTCCCCCGAAAAAATATCCGGGAGTCCTTCCGGCAGATAATCATCGAGAGTACAGTGGCCCCTAGATTATTTTGCGTCTTGCAAAATCAGATATGAACGAAGGAGGAGAAAAAACATCGTTCGAGACGACTGGGAAGTCTTTTTGATTGGCAGGTCTCTTATCTTAAAAGGTACACGAAAGACCCGTTGAGGTTTTTGACCTGAGGATAAATAAACAACTCAAAAGAAGATTTTTACACAACGGTTTTCACCAATCTACAACAATCACGGGTTTTCGAATGGGAACCCCAAACTACACCCAATACCATTTTTGACCGATTTTAAAACATCCAAAATCCCGAAGGAGGAGGGATTTCAATTTCGCGTGTCGTGAGACGACCTTTTTTCTTGTTTCAATGTTTGAACACTTTGCATTGCTTCATAATGTTACTAATATGCCAGATAGTTTTTGAAATGTATACTCCCAGTATTCATGAGGGTCAGGTTTCAACCGGGTTTCATTTCGTAGAGTTGAAAGTTGATAGAATTAGTGAAAACAGTTGAAAAACGTGGATACCGATTTCGGGCAGATTGGTTCGCATTCACGTGACTTCCCCTGTAACATTCGACTGAGTCGTTGAAGAACCACTTGTGTAAATTTAAATTAAAGGTCTGATTGTAAACTTCAAAAATTGGTGGGGAGGGGGGTCGATAACCGGTATGCTGCAGGAAGGAGAAAAGGGAAAATTATACTGAGTCCCACAACGTGTTCAATCAGTTATCAATCGTCAATAACTTTTTTTTTTGCAATATACCTTCTTATCTACAACATCGCCATCCAAGATTTGTGGCCTTCATAACGAATTTTGGTTTTTGGTTGCTAAGTGACAAGAATGCCGAAACGAGGAACTCATCCACCTACTGCAACGTAGTGATCAAACCGTGAACTAAAATCGTCTGTTTATGATTGTTAGACTCGCAGTGATCCACTTTTATTCATGATTAATTTTTCATTCAACCCTCAAGTACTAGGAAACGTTCCTAAAAATTGAATAAAATTTTAAATTGATTAATAAACAATAGGTAGGTACCTTTGTTTGAAGTTTTCGAGTTAGGTTATGTCATAGATATCTGAAACTGTAACCAAAAGTTTCGGGGCACAACTAGACCAAAATTGAAGACCTCAAACAAAATTTCACTCATTTTCGTCAACATTGAGAAACCAAAGTGTGACGTGAAGCGGCTGACAGAATTTGTTTTCTTCGTTTGATTTTTGAGTCTTTTGAATTTTTTTTTTTTTAACAGAAATTCTTTGAAACAAAAGTTTTTTCATTCGATGACAAAGATTTATTATTGAAAATAGTAAACCAAAACCAGAATGGTAAACTTTCGACATCTGGAAAAGTGCTCTTTAAGGGGTGACTGATGATTGGGAATGACCAAAAACTGGTGATCGTATCTCGTTGGAGGGGTCATCAGATTGGCTGGGGGCTCTTGTTTTCTGATGAACCATAGGTTCTTTCAGAATGTAGGTTTCAGTGTTGGAATCCCATGAGACAAATTTCTACGAGTATAATCTTCCCGTAAAGCAACGCTGAACTTGTGTTGGCAGGATTTTGATCCATGTACCAGTATTCAAAATCCATAATAAAAACCTGAAAAGTCTGGAAAGTGGGTGGGGCACATAGCTTCCTCGTATCCATAACTCTATTGTATACATGATACGATGTAGTGTAGCTAATATCAAAACATTAATTTCCAAGTACCTTTCACCACCCTCATAGGGGACCATCTATGCGCCTACCAGCACAATCTCTTAATATTTCATCAATAATTTTTAAAATTTCATCGGACAATAACTTTGTATAGTTTCGCCCGTTACAAGGATTTCATTATTTCATGAACCGATTTCGATGAAATTTGGTAAAAGTGCACCTTTTGAGGCCTACTTGTATCTCCAAGCTTTTGATTATAGTCAGTCACTTGTGAGGGGAGGAAAATAGGGCTTATACTTTTCAAAACCCCCTAGCTCGAAAACTCTCAACATAAAAGTTTTGTTTTTCCACCACTTTAAAATATAATTGCATTTTTAGAATTTAATTAGACCAACCAGAGCTCTGTAAGACCAACCGTTCGCTTCCAATTAGGGTTAAACTTGAAGTGTCAATCACTAGACTGTTCACTGACGGAAATAGATAGATATTTTATTTCGCACTGTTGATACATATTCGTACATAGTGTAAGTCAACATTTATAAGCATAATTTCACTTATATTAGGGCACACAACCATCCTTATTATAATTCAACGAATAAATATTCAACTAATATAAATCAACATCACGGTAGGTACAATATCAACAACAGTCGTCATGAGAACAATTTAAAAAAAAAAAACAAAGAGAACCTTGCTCAACACTGGAAATCAAAGTGACTTAGAAACATTCGTGATTGGATCTTTCATATTAATAGTAGGGATGGCAACGATATATCGATATATGAAATATATCGATATATTACGTTTGATATATCGATATATTTATATCGATATAGAGAACCGATATTATCGGTCAATATCGATATATTTACCAATATATCGCGACCTGTTTTCAAGTAAAAAAAAAAATTTTTATTTTTTAGTAAAAATTAAATATTGAAATGAATGGACAAGAATGGACGCCTGTACTTGTAAAAACATCAAGTAATTTTATTCCAAATTTTGTAGGTACATAGTGATGGGTTGATTTCAGACTGTTGACTTCAGCTCAGACATGATTGTGTACATAGTATTTACCTACAGTGGCTATCAAGGCTCAATTACTTGACTTAAGCCAAAATTAATGGAGGCTCGTCCAGCTTAAAACTACCTAGTGAAGTGAAGTAGGTTTTCACAACAATTATTTTCAATTTTGATGGATCATGATCGTCTACAGTACCTATACCCCTGTCAATTTATAAATTAATTTTACATTGCAATGACATTTTCGCACTTTTTTCCAGTTTTTAAACAATGAATATCGATCATTCATACCCAGTAACATTTGAAAGTAGGTTAATACTTATTTTACGCGGTTTTTCCAAATACATCTTCCGATATGTCGAGTATATCGATAATATTTGCTCCAAAATGATGTTAGTAACTTTTAAATTCACCTACCTACTTACTTCTTCAAGTTTTTCCAAGTAGATCCTAAAATTTAGGATTTAATGATTTTTATATTGTTTTAAAATTATTAAACTCACCTACCTACTTTACATGTTTTTTAAAGTAGATCTTCCAATACATCGAAATATCGATATATTTTCTCTGATATATCGAAATATCGATATATTTTCTCCGATATATCGAAATATCGATATATTTTCTCCGATATATCGAAGGTATCGATATTTCATTGACGATATAATATATCGTCAATATAATCAATATCGTCAATATCATTTGATCGATATATCGATACATTTCATTCGATTTGCCATCCCTAATTAATAGGCCTTATCTCCATTCTCCGTTCAAATAATATTTGATAGCTGATATTATCAGCTGATCCAATCCTTTGGTTAGAGTTAGCTCCGTTGTGCTTCCTTTGCAATAAATAGTCAAATTTCAGTTTCGGTAGGTAGTCGAGTTCTATGCAAACGGGTGATCCATACAGTAAAACCAACAAAAAAATGGGTAATAATTTGCAGCATTTTGGACATGTCACTGTCCTACTCTTGAGGTGCGATAAAGTGGAGGTTGGGTTGGCCAAACTAGACTTGATTTTTTTAGAAAAAAAAACCATAATTGAAAAAAACTAGATTTTATTTGGTTGAACCTGGAGGTAGTTATTCAACAGTTAGTTTCAAGAAGTTAGGTTATCTTCTATTAGTTCTTCAATTTGATATTTGCTAAAGTTTTTTTGTTTTACCACTTAAAACTAACTTCTACTGTTAAATAACGACCACCTATTTAATCCAAGTTGCTGACAACAAAAGTGTAAGAGGCATTAAGATTATAACTACTCTGTTGAGTTCGATTTAAGTATAAAATCAATTCTCCAAGACTTCTGTTACCTCGTTCATACTTTAATAAATTTATTGTCCGTATCTTTTTAGGTTTCCACATGAATAGATCCCTGAGTAGAAACTTGGAAGGAAAAAATTCACATGATATTAAATAAATTATGACAAATTTTGTTTTAAATATCAAATTTAGTTTGATAAACTTCAGCCTCCAGAAGTATTGGTATATCGATACCTTAAAGCACAAAAGAGCTATGTCCAAAACGGAGTTTTGAGAAAAACGCAAAAGAAATTATCACCAATGCACAATTCCTAAAATAATGGCTTATTACGCTGAACTCTTTAATTTCCTCAATAAAGTTTCAAGCTATTATCGTAAAAAAAACTCGATAATAGTTTTGTTGAATTTGAGTTTTTCTGAAATTAAAAAAATAAAAAATGTGGAAGGTGGATGGACATAGCTCCTTTGTGCTTTAAGGGATCGATATAATCAGCAGTATGCGGTTTCCCACGTGGTCGCGATGATAGCCCACGTGTACAGGCCTGGACTGGGTATGTCTGGGTACGTGAAGAAGGTATGCGACGAATGCGAGCGCCTCTCTCGAGGAGGGAACCTCGGGGAGAGAGCGACTGACGGAACACCCGTCATCCGTCGGACGAGTCACACGGTCTATTTGGCCCCGACGCCGTCACGTAGGTGACACAAACCCCATAACCCCGACTGCCCGACGCTTCTCTCCCCCGCGACCGCCCGCTTCCACCACCCTCGGCGCGATTCATGGGCGGATTTATGAGACTCTCGGCGGCCTTCCGACCCGAGGCGATTTTTCCTTGTTTCCCTCCGATGAACGACTTCCGGAAAATGAACCGTTCATCGAGAGTTCAGTTATTTTGGACCACTACTACCTTCAGAATACGATCAATCCAAGAACATTCCATGCGTACAGCGCACAGTGGGCCCAAATGAGACCTTTTTGAAGAAAAAATTGTCTTGATTCTGATAGGAAATTTCTCCCTGATCACCGATGTACCTAAAACTACTCATTCACGCATTTTTAGCAAAACTTGTTCTAAACAATAAAAACGAAATTTTTCGACTTATTTCTTGATATTAAACTTCAAGTTGACTTCCCTAAACGAAAAATTTGTACAAAATTGAATTGTGCATCGAATGAGGCTAAATCCAGACTTTATACTTGTTGTGATATCTAATTTTCAGTCGTTGCGACAGTGCCTAGTACTTGCTGAATTGTGCTACTGCTCAATATCAAATATCGTCAAAAATTGACGTTTTAGGTGATTTTCTTTCTCGAAACGAATCAAAAGTCTTCTTCCTACAAAAACATAGATATAATATATTTATTAGGGGATTTGACGCCGATTCTGAATATACCATATTATGGTATATTCAGAATCGGCGTCAAATCCCCTAATAGAAAGTTTCATACTGCAAAAATGGAGAAACCTAAGGTGTCCAATTATCAACAAATAGGATCCATAAACGTATTTTTGAGATTTTATCATTTTAATTATGATTAACAGGAGTTTTCCATTATTTTTCCTACCGTCACGTCACGGCTCAAGTAAGCGTTACCAAGTTCATTTTAACAAATTTCACGTGAACAATATTGTCGCGAATAAACATTTTAAAAAATTTTGGTGGCGTAAAATTAATCATTAATAAATGATCTGACTGTAGAACTGTAGATGTAAAGTCCATATTTCGTACAAATTACTAACTAAATCGTATTAGTATTTCGTATAAATGAATCTATAGAGGTAAAAAAAGTCAGCCAAGTGGGTGTAACACATGGCTTCCTCGCATCCATAACCCGGAGCTATGTAGCTAATCTCAAAACTTCAATCTCTAAGCACCTTGCACTACCTTCATAAGGGACCATCTACAATCCAATCCGCACAATCTCAGAAAATGTCATCGAAATCTGACAATATGCATGACGATCTGACAATATGTATAGTTTTTCCCGTTATAAGAATTTCATGACAGACAGGCAGACACCAAACCAAAACTTTTCGGGGAGGTTCACAACGTAAAACGCGAGAGAAAATTTTGATTTTGGAGACTTTTTATTACCTAGAAAAGTGAAATCAGTGCTTCTGCTTCCGTGGTAGACTCGGAAGCAAAAGGTGGAAGCGCTAAATAATTCCTACCTAGTGCTTTTAGCAATTTTTCAAGGTGATTAAGATATTCCAGTTGACTCAAAACTTTTAGCTCGGACTTTATGATTTTTTTCTTTTTTTCACTGAAATCCGTTTTGGAACATTCTAAATGGATCCCTCAAGTTTTTCCAAAAATTAAAATATACGTATACCTATTTATGTAGTAAATGCAGGGTGTCCCACTAGACAATGACCCCCCTCTAAAACCGTAATTTGTGTGGTAATTTTGATAGATTATTTTTTTTTTTTTAATTTGCAAGTTTTTGTCCAAGTATTTCAAGCATGACCACGTTACGCATTGCGCACAATTCCTGTTTTTTTTTTTTTTTTTTTTTAGTGCGCTCAACCAGTTCCGCGAGCATGCAAAGTTGCCAAACTACTAAAATTAACAAAATATGGATTCTAGTAAAAGACAATAGTGGTAGTACTTTTATGAAAAAATAATAAAAATTTGCCTTAGAAATAACGTTTTTAGATGTGGAGGGGTGTCATTGTCTGGTGGGACACCCTGTATATTTATCCTACAATTTTTTGTTCCGTAAAGTAGAATAATTGACAACATGTGTGCAAAGTTTCAGCCAGATCTGATGAGAATTCGCTAAGCAGTACAGGCAAGGTCCAAAGAAGGCCTAAAGCTATTGTTTCGGTAAAATACAAAAATAGGTTAAACATTTTTATCATAGAGTAGATCATAATTGATGACACTTATGTTAAGTTCCAGCCAGATCTGATGAGAATTCGCTAAGCAGTATTTCCTCAAACCTTATTCTTAGGCACCTCAGATCTAAATAGCTAAAAAATGGTTGAAAAATGTCTTTGAAGTATTTCTATTTCACGCATGCAACACGAATGGAACTTTTCCGTTCTAGTTAGGTTAAGGAAAGTAATACGTAGGTCACCGTTGATTCAGATTCTTCATGCTAACGACCGAAGAAAACCTCCTTCTTTCAAAAATGAGCGATGAAAAACGTCAAGCTTAATTCGACTGGAAAACGGGGGAGAAGTAGGAATCGATTTACCGAGAAAAAAACCTAAACGAAAACGGGTGTATCATTATGCAGTTAAACCGTTTCTTTTCGGCTTTGAGTTCCGAATAGACGATTTACAACGGCTAACTGGTCGGGCAGACGAGCTCGAGACAATGTTTGTGGACCAAACGACGAACGTGGACCTCATAACGAGCGAGGCCTCGTCGAAAAATTTCTTCTTTTTTTCGATTTCTACTCTTAGATATTAGAAGAACGTATTTCGAAAACGTGGGACTGTCGATAGTTTTGAGCAATAGGAATTTCGATACGAGAAACATTCGGACGATATCGTTAATTAGGAACAACGGGAGCTTGGGAACGACTGGAAGAAAGAACGTGAGAAGATGTTTTATTGCGCGGTTTGATAGCTTTTTTGTCGTGTTGATACGTGTTATATAGAATGATGCAATTTTTACTTTTCTCAGCCAGGCGGTAAAGAAAGTATTGCGATCTGAAGAGAAATACTCGTACAATCGTTATGAGTCCCTCCTACGTACCCTTCAAACTGCTTTCCACTATACTCATAGATTCATGTTTCCAAATATAGTTTCCTTACTAATTTAAGTAAGAAAATATCTCAAAGCAATTCTGTTTTAACCCCTTGTTTTTCCGAGTTTTTCCCATTTTAAGATTTTTCCGGGTTTTGACTTAGATCTACTAAAATTATAATAACTACCTTAATTTACCGTAAAAATGTAAAAATAATTCATGAAGTAAGTAATAAGTCATAATAAATCATCCCATCTTTTTAGTGCATGCAAAAAAATTATTTTTGGGGTCCAAATGGGTGAAAAATCAAACTGTAGAGTATTTTTTGTCATAACATAATTTTTGTGTAACATGGGTTGACCACGTAAGCTATAGTTTCATTTGCGCATCCAGAATTAGCACTACTGGTCGAAAGGGGCACAGATTCTCTCATGAAGTCAGATTGGTTACGAGTCGCAACATGGCTGCCCCCATGCACAGATTCCCGCTACATTTAAAATTTCCAGGTTAAATTCTCTAAATTTTTTGGATGCTTTTTTGAGCAGCGCACTACAGTTTTCTCCCATATCAGTAAACCTTCTTTCGAAAAAAAAATTGAAAAAATGTGGGGCAAATTCCCCATTGATAGTTTACAAATGAGAAAGTAATGATCCACGGCCAAGACAATCAAGGTTACAATTTGGCAGTACCACGACTCTCTAAAACAGAGTAGGTTGAAAAAAGCAGCATTTAGAAAGGTATAGCATTACAAATATGTCCATAAAAACTAGCTGCTCCATCACAGAAATTGAAATTTCATCCTCAGAAACCATGAAATTGGAAGTAAGGATTATGATAAATACCATACAAATGTTCAAAAATCCCTATTTATACTTCGGAGCTAAAAAAATGACAATTTATTCGGAAGAAAATGTAGGAAACATTCCTCGACTCATACCTATGGGGTGGGACATTTAAAAAGTAATCATGGGGTTTTTCTCAGGTATAGCGGAACTACAACCTGCTTTTAGGCGGCGATAAAGGTGTTTTTTTTCACCAAGGATTGCATATTCAGAAAGTACACCTCAAAATCCTACAAGGAGCCAACTCATTTTCGACCGAACGGTGATGATGGGTTTTTTCCCCTGTACCCTTCATAATATTATAGTTATTGAAATTCTAACTTGTGTAGTATATAACATATATCACGGCTGTATAATGCTTGTATAATGCCAAATAAATTAATTTAAAAAATAACTCCTTTCCACCGCCATCCATTCTCGATCTACCCAATGGATGGAAAAAAACGAAATAACTCCCATTGGCCATAATATCCAAACATTCCAAGACTTATCGTTTCGAGTTGAAATTACAGTATTCAGCAGATGCTTCGAATTGGAAATCATCCCATTGTAGACATTGCTGTGTCGTAATAAACGTCATTTCAACGACTCTCCTCTATAATTTCGAAGTAAACCCTCGGCTCTTCCATTCCTTCGAAATACAGAATAATAATGAACCCCCCGAGGTGCCAATTCTGACAAAACCGCAGTTTATTTATCTACGGAGTTTTCTCGGTAAACGTTTGTTTCCAACGGTTTACCAGATTGCCGAAGGGGAATCGCAATGTGAGTTAGAACTAATATTATTCTAGAATCGTCCAGCCGTGAAATTAACGTTTCCTTTTTTCATTTTCTTATAGGATGGTTTCAGGAAATGAAAATTATCCTCCTGAATAGCTTGGGTGTAGACTGTAGGTGTAATCTCGTCAAATTCTTACCTATAATTGTAAGAATTGTAATAGTGTTTTGAAGGGAAAAGAAGTCATCATTACGTTATTTCTAAGAGGTATTATTTATGTAACAAGGACGTCCACTCGTTTCGACCACTCATACCAGTAGGTGAATAGATAGAAGGACTTGCTTGACCAAATGGTTCTAGACTGGTTGGGGTACACGTATCTCTCAGTACCACTTAGAAGATAGTCGCATTTATACTGCCCAATTCCTAGGCCTTGTTTATAAACGGCAGAAGGCAGTCGTTATGGTATCCCCCTACGCCTTTTTTGGTACTTTTAGCCAATTTTCTAGGAAAATTAAGTTATTGCAATACACTCAACATTTTAGCATTTTTTGAATTTTTTTCCACCGACATCCGTTTGAACATTTTGAATCGATTCTTGGAGTTATTCCAAAACTCAACAATAGATAGATTGAGTAATTTGTTTTGCAAAAATTTCAAGTTTTTGATATAATCTTCATAACAACAAACAAAAAGACGAGTTTGTTAGCCAAGGATTTCTGGACAACCCTAAATTTTATAAAATAGGCCAAACGTTATAGGATACCATAACGACATAAACTGCCAAACATTGTGTTCTTAGGGTCTTTATGGATATTTCATTACAATTATAGTAATAGTCGGAATCAGCACAAAATTTCTAATATAAATATAATTTCATAAATCAAAAATTGTCAAAAAATTCAAGTGTATATATAAATATTTTATATAATTAAGTAATGAAAACTGTTTTCCATCAGGATTATCTGTGTATCCCTTCTGTGGTACTCAATCCTCACTCATCCTTTCAACAACACCGACCCATCGAGGCCTGTTTGCCTTAATTTCAGAAATTACACCGCGATTATCATAATAATCTTTATAATTCGGCATTAGTCCACATCTTCCAAATTCCCTAAAAGGTTGAGCAGGACAACTGAAAACGTATGAAATTTGAGAGGGCTACTTTCCTCTTTCCATCACATCCAACCACAAGAAATTATGTAGCTATCAATCTCCAAAAGTCGAAAATTTTCCAACTTCGGTCGTGCAGATGTTTTGAAGAGTTTTTTTGGAAATGCAAAACAAAATAGTAAAGGAATTTTGCACACAAAAAATGAAGTATTTTAAATGATTTTTAAGGCGTCACGTTTGTACGTAATTGGTTTATGAATAATATAGCCTTCGATTTCAAACCATGAGAGGGGAAATATGAACAAATTGTAAATAGAAGTCGTTTTATGCAAAAATTTTATTTTCAAAAAAGGTCAAAGGTTGAATTTTGTATCCAAAATTTGAATGAATTTTTTGCATTAATTTGATACTGCTATTAAGTGCATGATTTGACAATAGTCATTTCAAGTAATTTTTAATTAAATAACCAATGTAGGAAGCTACAAAATATCACTATTGCATGACTTAAAGTATCTTAATTAGGTACGTAGTAACTTACTGAACACTCGGTGTGTTTCATCTAATGTTTATTTCAACATTTACTTAGAGAATAAAACCATTTAGGTACATAGTGAATAATAAATATTTTAAAGTGTATAAGTAATGATTATTTTAAAGTGGATGTAAAGTTAGAAACGCTGCAAATTATTACACAACTTTAACATATCACTCATCCGCAAAGAAAACAGAGCTTTCATTGATCATTAGTGTTGTAATAATGTCCGTTAGCACAATATCCTTTACTTGGATGACAATAAGAGCTATTTAGCCTCCTACTGCACCCTAGTGGGGATCTGTTGAACTTGAAGTTTCTATAGATTGTTGTTTGCGCCCCGAGGGCCTTCTGGGATTCTGATACATTTTCCGTTCTACCCTTAAATTCAACAAGGAATGAAAGGTTGGTCCTACAGAGCTCTGAATAGTTCATTTACTTCTTAAAACTGAATAATTTTAAATTTACGAAAAACCTTTACATTAAAAGTTTTTTAGCTAGGGAGTTTTGAATAGTTTATCCCCTTGAGAGCGACTGAAAATAACCCACAATTTTCATCAATTTAAGTCAACGTTAGGGGGCCAAAGTGCGACTTATGGAAAGTAAAATATCAAATTTTGAGGGCGGGTTTTAAAAAGTTCATTTTTGAAAATAATAAACCAAAATGTACTTCAAGTCTGATGCACTATTCAATATTTGTATGCAAAGTGAATAAAAAATTGAGAATTGTTTCATTAGATAGGAACTCGGGGAAAATAATATTCGAAATCTATTGAGTAGGTAATAAACTTACTTTTTCTGGCCATGCGGTCACCCTTGGCAGCCTCCTGTAGTTCTGATTATTCGTTCCTCTACAGTTGAATTTTTATCGTTGGTCATTAGTGAGCACTTAACACTGTACCGTTGCATTGTGGACCAGTCGGACCTCTTCGCCGCTGCACATTCGCAATTCCCGTTTTTCTTTAAAACAAAACGCCGCGAAAACGAGCTGGGTGTTCCCCCTCATCGATAACCGAAAAAGGGAGTCGCATCACTTCTTAATGACATTCCACCGAGGAGACATCCGCGGAGAAGTTTTTCCCGGGTGAAGTCTCTTAATTGGGAGGCGCGGACGGCACTTGGAAAGCGATCTGAGGTTGAAACCTTCTCTCTGTTTACCGTTAGCGTCTCCGCATGGACCCGGTTTTTTTCCGGTTTTTCGAGTTATTTTCGAAGGCTTTTGCCAGACTTGATATTTGGATGGGTCAACATGATTCTGCGAGGGAGTAATATATCATCTACCGCTTCTAACGGATTCGGCAAGTAGAGCCGTTATTACTTTCAGAGTAGAAATAAGAGGTATAATATATTGTTTATCTGTAATCCTAAAAGATATACCGACCTTGGAGTTCACTTGGGTCCTCAAGGGTTAACTTGGCTCCTTGAGGGGTAACTTTGCTTCTTGAGGGATAACTTGGCTCTTTAGAGGGTAACTTGGCTTCTTGAATGATAATATATTTCTTTTGAGCCAAACCAAAATATTATTATTATTAATATTTTATTGTTATTATTTTTATCGTGTGTTTTCTCTTTTATGATGAAAAGAAGGTTTTCTGAAGTCTAGGTACTTACCTACCTCCGCGTTTACAGAAATTTTCCATAAAAACCTTTACAATATTTCTATTTTTATTTATTTGCCCGAAAAAAGGTTTTTACCTCGGACAGACAGATATGGAACCATAATTGATCAGAAAGCTCTGAAATGTTGAATGAACATTTTTTTATGGCAGTTAATTCCAATCACTAAATTGTTATGTAACGCGGTTTTCCACGCTTTTTCCAAATTCACCAATCCTCTCATTCTGTGCATCTGTCATCCGAACAATCTCTGCAATGAACGCTTCAATAATGATAGCCTGATCTCTTTAGATGCCAACACAACTGATGCATTCTAAAATAAAAATATGCTGTCATCAAAATATAAAATAACATCTAAAATAACAAAACAGCCTTTGTGGATCCGATCCATTCCAACTAAAAACAATTGACAATTGATACTCAAAAACGATCTTCAGAAATACACTAACAAGCTGAGATACAGAAAGTACAACAAGAGCTGTAATTTGTAACTTCCGTTTCAAGTAGTAATTTTAAATATGACTGACTACAATGAACCGCGGCATCAAAACCCTACCAGGGCTCACAAAAAACTATCATTATTATTTAGGAATGCATACTTCAAATGCCTGGAGATTGGCGAAGGATCAGAAACCAGTTGGTTGGTAACTTGAAATACCATATCTACAAGTTAGTTCCAAGCAAGAAGGATTTTTAATAGAATCTTTGGAGGCTTATGAATAAGATGAAACTCCATCTCTATGGCCTGTGATTTACAGTTCGATGAGATTCTTAGTGTGGAGATTCTAAGAATTTTAGTGTACGAAGTTTGAGGTTTTAGATTACAAAGACTGAAGTATTTAGTGTATGAAATCTGAGATATTTAGTGGGAAAAGCCTGAGGTGTTTAATGTAAAAGTAAGTCTGAGGTTTTGATTTACGATGTCTGAGGTTTTTAATGTACGAAGATTGAGGTTTTGGTTTACGATGTCTGAAGTTTTAGCGTTCGATACTGAGGTATTAATGTACGAAGTTCGAGGTATTAGTGTACTAATTGAGGTTTAGTGTGCTAAGACTGAGGTCTTTAGTGTACGAAGTCTAAGGTATTAGTATACTAAGTGAGGTTTTAGTGTACCAAGACTGAGATATTTAGTGTACGAAATTTGAGGTATTTAGTGGAAAAAGCCTAAGTCTGGAGTTTTGATTTACGATGTCTGAGGTTTTTAGTGTACAAAGACTGAGGTTTTACTGTACTAATACTGAGGTTTTAGTGTACTATGTCCAAGTTATTTAGTGTACGAAGTCTGAGGTTTTAGTGTACCAATACCGAGGCTTTACTATACGAGTACTGAGGTATTTAGTGAACCAACACTGAGGTTTTAGTGTGCAAAGTCTGGGGTTTTAATGTACGTTTTCCTAAGTTTTTTGTTTACAAAAAAGTCTGAAGCCTGAAGTTTTTGTTTTCTAAGTATGTAATTTTTTAGTATGCGAAGTCTGAGGTTTTGGTATACGATATCCGTGGTTTTAGTGAACGAATTCTGAGCTTTTTGTGTAAGAAAAAAGAAGTTTTAATGTACTAAGACGGAGGCTTTAGTATTCAAAGTCCGAGTTATTTAATTTACTGAGGTTTTAGAATACGAAGACTTAGGTATTTCGTAACCTGGGGTTATTGGTGTAATAATAAGTCTGAGATTTTGATATACAATACCCGAGGTTTTAGTGTAAGTTTTATGAATTTTTGTTTACAAATACTCGTTCTAGAATACGAATTCGGTGGTTTTAGTGTAAGAAGACAGAGGTATTTAGTGCAAAAGTTTCTGGTGTACGATACCTGATTTTTGTGTACTAAGTATGCAATTTTCAGAGTACGAAGTCTGAGGTTCGCAGTTCACAAAATCTACCATTTGTGCGGACAAGTAAAACACCAGTCCTTCATTCATGCGCGCTTCATTCATATTCATCGGGTTCTCCGTGTGAATCAAACCGGATCGCGTTGAGCTGTTTCCGCGCTGAAGTTTCGGACAGGTGGTTTCTGGAAGGCGTCCAAAAACGTCGGAGCGAGTTGTGAATGAAACGGAGAGACTAAGGCCAGACAGGTGGCGAACGGGCGGGAAAGAGATGCAGAGGGACAATTATATTATCGTCGGGGCTGTTCAACCTCTCTGACTTCATTAGCCTTGAAGACAGGTCCTGGTTTGTTCCTTTCGAGACGTCCAACAATCCGACTTCCTTCTTCCAGTCGGTCAACGGTATAACCTTTGCGTTAATCATCCAGGAAGGCCTCCAATAAAATATAGATCGCCAATGCAATCGGTCAAAACATTTCAAAGCTTGAGAATTTGGTTTATAAACAATCAGAATTCAAGCTCACTTTTGGAAAATGTTCAAAATTTGTACAAAATTTATGAATTTATTACCAACATACCAATGATAATTTTTCACAGTTTTGAAATTTTTTATCATTTTTAAACGATTCTTAAAGTTATTTATATGTATTTATAAGTCATTTTTGAACATTACTTGAAAAAGGAAGTACCTGGCTCAAAAAGGATTTGAAGAATTTGAAAAAAAAAGTGTGAACCAATTATTACAATAGAGGATACGTCATCTTTGGTACCAAACCAAAATAGAGGTGAAATCGGTAGGCATCGTTCATGGTCCCCTATGGTCCCCCAACTTCCCTTCAAATTTGAATCGTTCTGATGGTGAGAAATTAATGTTAAATTAACGCTGTTGGCCTGATGGTGAATAAATTCATAGGGACCATCCCGCTAGTTCCCTACACAATTCATCAACCTCTCTAACTTCATTTGCCTTTGGTCCTGGTTTGTTCCTCTCGATACGTCCAACAATCCGACTTCCTTCATCCAGTCGGTCAACAGTACCTTTGCGTTAATCTTCCAGGAAGGTTTCCAATAAAATACATATAAGCAGCCAATGCAATAACCCAAAAAATTTCCAAGTTTTTGAGAATTTGTTTTTTAAAAAACCAGAATCCATGGGTTTTTTTGAAGTTCAAAATTTGTACAAAATATATAAACCTTTTTCCAAAATACCTATAAGAATTTTTCAAATTTTGACATTTTTTAGCATATTAAACAAGTTTTGAATAATGTGTATTTATAAGTCAATTTTGAACATAACTTAACATAGATTGTAGCTTTTAAAAAAATTTAAAAGTCTCATCCGTGCAAATGAGTGAATTTTCAAAAAACTGTTCAACCAATTTGACCATGGAAGAGACGTCATCTTTGATACCGAACAAAAACGCTGCAAATCATTGCTCAAAGGTTTATTATTTTCTGTATAGATCATCCTTCTGTATAGATCACTGGTTCTCCATCAATAGCTCCTACCACCATCTGTATTCTCCCTTGACCTTCCCTCTCAAATTTCAGTTTCCTGCGTTCAATAGGATTGAAAATGGCTTCGTAGCTCACTCAGCTGATCAGTGATCAGAAGAGTGAAGAAGATCTCCTCGAATGCTGGAGACGCCTGGAAGATCACTTCCATTCAATAGGATTGAAAATGGCTTTCGAGCTCACTCAGCTGATCAGTGATGTGAGGAGTGAAGAAGATCTCCTCGAATGCTGGAGACGCCTGGAAGAGCACCTCCATTCAATAGGATTGAAAATGGCTTTGGAGCTCACTCAGCTGATCAGTGATGTGAGGAGTGAAGAAGATCTCCTCGAATGCTGGAGACGCCTGGAAGATCACTTCCATTCAATAGGATTGAAAATGGCTTTCGAGCTCACTCAGCTGATCAGTGATGTGAGGAGTGAAGAAGATCTCCTCGAATGCTGGAGACGCCTGGAAGAGCACTTCCATTCAATAGCATTGAAAATGGCTTCGGAGCTCACTCAGCTGATCAGTGAGCAATGATTTGCAGCGTTTTTTACCTACAAACATTGTTTTACCTACCAATTTTTTTTTACCTACCACACCTACCTATTGGTAGGTACTACCTACCACACTATAATGGCTTCACACCTTCACAATCAAGTTTATTAGAAAGAACTAAACGCTTCACACTCGATTCGAAAAATAGAAAGCTTGATATGGAAATTTGATTACTGGTTACGCAGAAGGCAAAACTGTATACAAATCGAAGAAATGAACAGCGATCGCATTTTAGTCAGATAAAATTTGAACGGCGATTAGACCTCTTTTGCGATTCACACTCATGATTCTGTTTTATCGAAGGAAAACCTTCAAATACTCGTAGGGACCGAACGGTTTGTCCTACAGAGCTCCGGGTGGTCTCAAAAATTTTTAAAAATTCTGTACTATTTAAAATTGGTGAAAAAACGATACCTTTATTCCGAGATTTTTGGAGCTAGGGCACTCTCGAAATTTTCAACCCTTAATTTTCACCCCTTAGAAGTGACCTACATCAACCAAAAGCTTCGCGGCACAACTAGACCCCAAATGGAGCCCATATACCAAATTTGAACCAAATCGGTCCAGTGTTGCTAAGAAAAGTGCCGCGTACGGCGGACGGCGTACGGCGGACGGCGTACGGCGTACGGCGGACGGCGTACGGCGGACGGACGGAAATTTTTTTATTCGATTTTCGGATTCTACGTACCTTGAAACGTAAAACATCAAATTTTGAGGGGGGGTTAAAATTTTTTTTTTCTTGCTCGATTCCAAAGGCTTATTATTGAAAATAATAAACCAAAATTAATGCGAAATCGGTAGGTATCGTTCATGGTCTCCTACGGTCCCAGCCCCTAACTACCCTTCAAATTTGAATCGTTTTGATGGTGAGAAATTAATGTTGAATTAACGCTGTTGGCCTGATGGTGAATTAAGTCATAGGTACCATCCCGCTAGTTCCCTAAACAACTCATCAAAACTGACCTTTACTTCTTATAAATTTACACGCGACAAGTAATAATTACTTGTTGACAATTACAATTATTGACCACAGACAAACATCCCTAAATCGTTCTTAAAGCTGTGTAACGGGAGATGCTGAAGAAAATTTCCGTTTTTAGTACACAAATTTTTCCGACTTTAAAAGCCCAAATTAAGGCACTTTCTCCGATATTCTCAATATTCTTTACCGTATTTTTAAACATATTTTTCTCTGCGTTTGTTCTTATTCCAAAAATCTCCTTCCTGCATTTTGCGACAGACATTAATTGTTTGATTACATCATCCACTTGACAAAGAGATTAATTATGTTCCAGTCGACGATTTTAACGTTCGATTGAAATCAATTAATTTTGTGCCTCGGGAACAGAGATGGCCAGAAACTTTTTGAATGACATTACGACACGTACCTCACCCTACGTTTGTAAGATACGTTATTTTAATCGTCAGAAACTACGTTTATTTTGGAGTAATGCCCTCACATTTTTACGAGGGGAAATCCAAACGAATTATTGGGTAATCTTATACTGAGTGTACCTACCATAAAATGCCGTCAATACTTCAGAGAGTGATTTTACTTCTAATTTTCAACAACAAATAATGTTCTATAACAAAAAATTTTACTATCTATATATTATATTTGTCTCCCCTAAATTCGATTGTCCAAAAGTTTTTGATTATACCGTTGGAAACCTGATATGTTGTGCCAGTTATTATAGTAGAGGTACACAAAAAAAAATCCGAAAATACAGGACTTACCGCTGGTTACAAGATAATGGAATTTCCTGTGAAATTTGTATGTTCAAGCAGTTTTTCAAAATATAACTCCTATCAAAAATCGCTGCAAATTTTTATACAATGGTTTATTATTTTTTATATAGATCACACGTCTGCAAAGAACACGGCTTTGCCATTGTCACCATCAACCAAAATGAAGA
Source organism: Apolygus lucorum (assembly GCA_009739505.2). NCBI lineage: Eukaryota > Metazoa > Arthropoda > Insecta > Hemiptera > Miridae > Apolygus > Apolygus lucorum. The sequence goes on along the minus strand of CM019168.2, from coordinate 41,121,946 downwards.
ATCGATCGCATTTTGGACAGCTAACATTTGAACGGAGATTAGGCCTTTTTGCGATTCACACTCTTGTTTCTGATTTATCGTAAGTCCAACCCTTAAATTCTTGTAGGGAGCTAACGGTTTATCCTACAGGGCTCCGCGTGGTCTCTGAAAATTCAATACTATCTTAAATTGATAGAAAAACAATACCTTCATATCAAAATTTTTTGAGTTAGGATATTTTCAAAATTTCAACCCCTATTTTTTAACCCTTAGAAGTGACATACATCAACCAAAATCTTCTGGGCACAACTAGACCCCAAATGGAGCCTGTATACCAAATTTCATCAAACTAAGGAAAGTGCCGCGTACGGCGGACGGATTGTCAAATTGTTATTTGATTTTCGGATTCTACGTAACTTGAAACGTAAACCAACAAAATTTGAGGGGGAGGGGGGATTAAGACGTTCTTTTCTTGGTCGATTCCAAAGGATCATTATTTTAAATAATTAACAAATATTGGTTCTTACATCAGGGAGAAAGAAAATTCAACGCTCTTTCGAACACTTAGATTTAAACTAACTGAAATAATTATGGCATTTACAGTCGTTATAGTGTTACAAGGTCGGTAAAAAAAATGACGTAAAAAATTTTAAACCTGAAAAAAAATCTGATTTCAGCTGGCAAAGATCCAGGTATCGATTCTATAAGGTATTTCAAAAAGAAATGTCTCATTAATTTGGTTTTAACTCCTCATTTTTTCAAGTTTCTTAATTTTGCTTCCGAGTCTACCAAGGTAGCGGAAGCTTTGTTTTCACTTTTCAAGGACGAAAAAAAAAGTTCTCCAAAATCAAAATTTCCACTCGCGTTTTGCGTTTTAGACCTTTCTGAACAATTTTGGTTCCGTGTCTGTGTGTCTGTGTGTCTGTCTGTCTGTGTGTCTGTCATGATTTCCTTGTAACGCGCATAACTATACGAAGTTATTGTCCGATTTCTATGAAATTTTCAGGGATTGTGCGGGTTGGTGTGTAGACGGTCCCCTATGAAAATCATCATCCCCGGACTGATAGAAGCGACTGCGCATGCGCAAACGTGAATTCCTTGTAACGGCCATAACTTCTACATTTTCCATCCGATTCCAATGAAATTTTCAGGGATTATGTGGATTAAGTTGTAGATGGTCCCCTATGAAAATCATTGTCCCCGGACTGATAGAAGGGACTGCGCATGCGCGAACGTGAATTTCCTTGTAACAGCCATAACTTCTACATTTCCAATCCGATTTCAATGAAATTTTCAGGGATTATGTGGATTAGGTTTTAGATAGTCCCCTGTGAAAATCATCATCCCCGGACTGATAGAAGCGACTGCGCATGCGCAAACGTGAATTCCTTGTAACGGCCATAACTTCTACATTTTCCATCCGATTTCAATGAAATTTTCAGGGATTATGTGGATTAGGTTGTAGATGGTCCCCTGTGAAAATCATTGTCCCCGGACCGATAGAAGCGACTGCGCATGCGCAAACGTGAATTCCTTGTAACGGCCATAACTTCCACATTTCCAATCCGATTTCAATGAAATTTTCAGGGATGTTACAGATTAGTATTTAGATGGTCCCCTATGAAAATCACCACCTTCGGACTGATAGTAGTCACTGCGCATGCGCAAACGTGAATTTCCTTGTAACGGTCATAATTTCTACATTTTCCATCCGATTTCAATGAAATTTTCAGGGAAGTTGCAGAGTAGTGTTTAGATGGTCCCCTATGAAAATCACAGAGAATTGTTTTTCATAGAGGGATTCATTCATAGAGGGATGGTCTCCTGTGAGAATCTCAAATCCCATTAATTGCAGGTCATCGGTAGCTCAGAGGATAGAATCTTGATTTAAGCTCCTAAGGTCGCGCATTCGAAACCCAAACGAGGCTACGTATTTTTTGATCCAATCACATACACCTACTTACTTGATTTTTCATCCGAATTTGATGAAATTTTCTAGGATTGTCCAGATTAGCGTGTAGATGGTCTCCTATGAGGGTAGTGAAAGGTATTCAGAGATTGGTGTTTTGAGATTAACTACTATGCATCGGATCATCTATACAATCGGGTTATGGATACGAGGAAGCTATGTGCCACACCCACTTGGCAGACGTTTTAAGATTTGTTTCGAATTTTCACTTTATGTCATTAAACCTGCCATAACTCCCGTTATTTACCCAGTTAATTCAAATTTGAGGATACCGATGAAAACAGCGTTAAATTTCCAAAAATTGACGTATATTGCGTTACAATTTTTTTTTTTTAAATTTTTGTGATCCCCAACGGTCAGACATATTTATCACACAAAAAAACGAGAAAAAACACCAATGTCTGGGAAAAAACACCAGTGTTCAAAAAACATCAGAAAGTAAACAGTGATGAAAAAACATCGATGTTTAGGAGAAAAAAAAGGAGTTTCTTTAGGAGAAAAACATTACCTAAATTGAAATTGTGAATTGTAGCTATGTGCCACACCCTTCTGGTTGACGCTTTAGATTTGTCCTGAAAAGTTGTGATGTAAAAAAGAGTTGGTTTTATGACCTTGCCTCCAGTTTCTCACATTAAGGCTCCAATCGATGAAACCGTAACGTCGTTTTGAGAACGTAATAAACCACGTAATGCCAACGGTACATGTGTGGTCTCTAATCACGTGGATACTACGAGGCGTTGAAGTATCCATGGTAATAACGTCGACGGACCTTTCAACACAATGGGAGTTCTCTGAGTAGATATGCATTGAGGCTAATCAGTCCGCTGTCTCGTTGAAACTTCATGATTCGCCTTATGTAACCCATCACCTACCTGCCTTCACCTACATCGGGATCTCGAAAAAAAGTACTTTGTAAGTTGAATCGGCAACTTAAACGTTTTTCTGACGTGAACATTGTATTAGATAACAAGATTGACACAAATTGGGCACCTAAAAAAATCAGAATCGATCCCGAATCAAAGATGTTGATTATACAGCAAATAAGAGGTCTCTGGCTGTTGATTTAATACATACTTCTTTCATAAGGAATGTTTTGAAAGGATTGGGAACCGTCCATTCTGTAATGTAGTTGATAATGACGAAATTCAGCATTTATTCTTTACATCTTTCTTTGGACGTCACCAGAAGTCGTGAAGGTACAATAATTTCGATTCAAGGGCAGGAAAAAGGACAATCCAGAGGCTGAAATTGATGAAAATACACAGGATAAACTGCGCTTCCTACTTTTCTCAGAACCCTTCTTGGTAAGCCCCTGACGAATTTCTTTCTTCCATACATTTCATTGGATTCGTGAATGAATTTCTCAAAACGCCTCGATCTAATGGTCCGATTTTGAACGAATTTTGAGCGTTGAAGAGGGAGCTGGCCTCAGTGTGATTTCCCATAAATTCCATCTCGGCTCGTCTATGGAGCAAACTCCAAAAATTTTGTTGTCAATCATTCAAAAAATAAAGGATTATTATTATTATTTATAAGTATTATTATTATTACTATTATAATAATTATTATTATTATGCAGTAGCAACCTATATAAATGGTAATATAATAACATTAAAAATATAATAATATATTTTTAACAATATAAGTAAACAATATAATCATTTAGAGGGTGAAATACGAGTATAATAAACAATAAGCACACATTACAATAACAACCTAATAATATTGGTAATAAATTACGAATTGTGTGATATCATTACACAATTTTTTATTCTTATTATATAATATATAATATATAATGATATTATCATTATATTCTTATTACAAAATGGGCTTCCCCTCTCGTGGTTGCAACCAAGTCAAATGGGAAATCCAGATTATGTGGAGATTTTAAGGGTTTAATCAATCCCATTCTCGTCGCCATTCTGTGGTAACTGAATACTTCTGTATTTATTGTAAGATCACGTTCACATTGAACTTACAAAATTATAGCAATAAGAATCTTTCGTGAATCAATTCGGATTCTTGATGTCCGGTTGCCCAGCAATGGCGCGTCTCACTCAACTGCTTGATGTAGGTAGTTGGCTAATTGAAAGTAGGATGCCACAATAGGTATTAAATAATATTAACTATTAATTAATAACTATTAATTATTATTATTATTTTAAATTTCATTTCCACAGAAAGTACCTACCATGTATCAATAACATCGTTTTTTCTCGGGCCAAGCCTATCGACGGGTAGGAAATCAGAGCAAATCGCATCGCATCATGAATTTATGTTCTTGTAAAAATGTACAAATAAACATATCTATAAATCTATCTATCTATTTCCCCCGAGTGCCTTCAATCAAATTCAAATTTGGTTCTTGTTTCATTAAACACAACTTCTTGAAACGAAAAACCTATAACGACTCACTGCATTCTTGCGAGAAATCAGTGAACCTAACCGTCTAACTATGGTTCCCATTAAGAAACTTTCTTATTATTTCTCAATCAACCCTATAGAGAACGAACGTTTGGTCCTACTACTGAGCTCTGGGTGGTCTCATTCGATTCTAAAAATTGAACACTCTTAAATTGATGAAAAAACAATATCTTTATACCGAAAGTTTACGAGCTTGGAAATTTTGAGAGCTTTAATCCTAATTGTTCACCTCCTAGAAGTGATTGACATCCGAATTTTCAATTAGACCCTTTTTTCTTGCTCGATTCCACAGGGTTCATTTTTGAAAATAATAAACCAAAAAGTCTCCCAAGTAGACGTTATGTCTTCAACGCTTCAGAATCACGAGGTAATGAGGTGAAAACAGCTTGAACGTTTTGTTCTAGCTCTGGGTGGTCTCATTCGATTCTAAACATTGAGCACTCTTAAACTGATGAAAAAACAATACTTTTGTGCCGAAAGTGTTCCGAGCTTGGACATTTTGACAATTTTAATCCTAATTGTTCACCTCTTAGAAGTGATTGACATCCAAATCTTCAATTTGACCCTTTTTCTTGCTCGATTCTACAGGTTAATTTTAGTAATTAATAAACCTAAACCTCTGCCAAGTAGGGTGGACGGTATGTCTTCGACGCTTGAGAATCACGAGGTAACGCGGTGAAAACAGTTCGAAATCTGACGATTTTCCGACTTTTAAATTCTTTATCAATCCCGAATACTGAGATGATAACACGTTTTGATACTTATTTTACCACGTTAAACATAATCCTCACATTTTTCCTGATTTTTTTTTTTTTTTTTTGTTTTTTTTGTTTTTTGTTTTTTTGTTTTCATTTTTTGCCGAGAGATACACTTGTAGGTACATATATGGATGTATTCAAGATCTCTGCACTCTTGCGTCTATTTCTATCCTGAATGGCCACCGAGTCACCCCACGACCGACTTTTTTTTCATCCTAAAGCAATTCTGCGCATTATAAATTATTTAACGTTTGTTTATTTGTTTGTTTCAGCTCCCGTAATAGAGGAAAACACAGCGCTCCTAGGTCCCGATCAAATAGCCGGTAAGGCCACCTCGTTTCTCAATCGTTTTCTTGGATGTAGAAGCGCTTTTACAAGGAACGGCACAAACCCGTACTTTAACCGGGTCTGCAACATTTTGGCGATGAGCCAAAACACGAGTTAGTAAACCAAAAAACCTCAAAAACGGCAACCCCTTTTGAAAATGCCAATAAAGGGTGATTTGGTGGAATCGCATTTTGGGGCGAATCGTGAGGTGAAGGTCGATTAACGCTATTAGTACTTTTCAGCCGGTTTTAATGAAAATTTGACCGGCATTTTAGTCATAACTCGCTTCAAGATTCACCTAGTTTAAAATCAAGTGCTCATTTTATACGCTAACAACAAAACTCTGCTAAACTACTATAAATAAAACAGTACGTATACATACAAATGAAAAATTCATTAAAATATAATTTAAAATGTATCAAAATATTGACGGCCTAGAGCATGGGACGAAAAACAAATTTACTTCCATTTAACGTTAACTCCATCTTCATTGGTGCCCTTTGAAATAAAAACTAGAGAGCAATGTGAACTAACTTCGTTTTTTAAATAAAAAATCACATTTTTTTCCTGAAAGAAACTTTGAATTTTATGCAAAATGTGTGGGAAATGACCCTTAAGTTGAATTTTTTGGGTACGCAAAGATTTTGATGGGTGCACCACCACTTTTTTTGTTTTTCAGAATCTTGTTTTATCAACCCTCAGTTATAAACATTTTGAGGAAGTAAACATTGAGGAAGGCCTCAAGGACAGAATGCCACGATAAGTCGATGAGGTGGAATGGAGAGTTGGTGGAAGGGTTTGCATGAGGTCTGTTGGTTGCATTTTCCCCGGAAAGGCTGCCTTGTCATGTTCATTAACCCTAATTGGACCATGGTGTCACTGGTGTCGCCGAAAACATCTTGGGAAATCCACAACTGTACCAAGGTGTCACCAGAAATTTTTTTTATTGCGTTTTGTGGTTTAAAAATTAATGGACTGTGCTAAATTTTTTGAACAATTTTTTGTAAGTTATCGGAAGTCTCAGACAAAAATTAAGAAAGTTTTTCATAAATTTCCTTGGACATTTTTGTCGTAACTATTTTGAGACTTCCAGTAGCCCACAAAACCATGATAACGTCCATTAAATTCAATATTACAATTTAATTTTGGTTACTCCGGTGACACTTTAGGACATCTGTGGGGTTCCTGACATGTTTTCGGTGACACTAGTGATACCATGGTCCGATTAAGGTTAAATAATTCATGAATATTTATTATCAATAATGAATATTAATATTCATTATTAATCATGAATATTAATATTCATTATTAATAATGAATATTAATATTCATTAGAATTAATATTCATTATTAATTAGTAATACTATTATTAATAATAAATATTAGGTAATTCTTAATGAATTAATAATTATTACATTGTACTTTGTCTTAACCAATGAATAACTAAGTTGATGTATACTGCGCGAGATGATTTTATACTAAAACATGAAACTTATATTAAATTATTATGATTATTATATTAGTTACCTATATTGAAACTTTACAAACAATTACTTTTCTAAGGCTGCATCGTAAAATTTCATAATTATGTTGACAACAAATGATCACTTGCCTAATTATTACCTACCATTTTGCTTCCGAGTCTACCAAGATAGCGGAAGCTTTGATTTCACTTTTCACGGTTGAAAAAAAAGTTCTCCAAAATCGGAATTTCCACTCGCGTTTCACGTTTCAGATCTTTCTGAACAATTTTGGTTTCGTGTCTGTCTGTCTGTGTGTCTGTCAAGAACTCCTTGTAACCGGCATAATTATACGAAGTTATAAGGTGCGTCGGGGGAAGTGCGGAGTACAATTTGCATAGTTCAACTTTGGTAGATCCTGAGAAACTCATTTTTGAAGCTAGATTAGTTTTTCTTCTTTCGTTACACACCTCGGACTATCCTCTTACCAGTTTTGTAGTTGTTTTAAGGTTTTTTTTAGTTATAGTGGGTTTCTCGAGCAATAATATAATTTTTGTCCGTACTCCTCACTTACCCCGCCTAAATGGGGTAAGTGCAGAGTATCCCTTCATTTCTCATGTCGTTGGAGTTACAAATGCGAAGGGGGAAGTGTGTGGAAGAGCTCGTTTCAGGCATTATTTTGCTTTTTGCAAAGTTAAAATCGGACAGAAATTGGTGAAGTTACACAGTTTTGAAAAGTTAAAAACGTGGTATAGAGAAACACTTAAAAATCTTGCAAAATTCAAACTTTTGAATCTTCATAAAAAATTGTTTAAATCACTGTAAGTCATCAGTCTTACGAATAAGAACATTTTTTTACAGTCTTATACTACAAATGGTTATCTTAACACTGCAAAACTTTGTATAAAACTTCGAAATGAAAAAAAGTCTGCAAAGTGGGTGTGGCACATAGCTTTCTTGTATCCATAAACCGATTGTATAGATGATCCGATGCATAGTAGTTAATCTCAAAACATCAATCTCTAAGTACCTTGCCCTAACCTTTCAGTTTGGGGGGGGGGGTGCATGATTTTCATAGGGAACCATCTCTACCCCAACTCAGGACGTCATCTTTCGTTCTCCCTCTTTACTGGAGCGAATAAAAAAGTTCCCAGTTACATTAAAAGTGCCCAAGTTCACAACAAGATGAAAAATACATAGTATTATGCTTGAGTGTAGGCTCCATACTTCCCTTGTTCATCCATTTAGGGGGAAGTGCGGAACTCCACACTTGCCCATGTTTCTTACTCTGCACTTCCCCCCATAGGAGGAAAAAACGGGGAAAGTGCAGAGGAGGTCTTATTTTCAAAATAACCAAAGTTAGAACAAAATGTCATACGTGCAATGAAACTGCAACATTTAAAGTGTATAATTAAATTGTTAGTCATTAGCAATACCCAAGTAGAGGCAGGTTGAACTCGGGTTGAAAAATAGTTGATCACCTCTACCTCACAGATGAAAACACATGTAGTACATCGTAACCTCACCGTGAAGGTTACAACCGATATGAGCACACTCAAGTGGTGTTTTGTGAAACTTAGCGTAGTTCTCTACAACACCCAAAAAGGACATTCGTGTCAGCCCTTATGTTTGCTTATGAAAGGCATACTCCCCACTTACCCCATTTCTGCACTTACCCCGACGCACCTTAGTCCGATTTCGATGAAATTTTCAGGGAATGTGCGGATTAGGTTTTAGATGGTCCCCTATGAAAATCATCATTCCCGAACTGATGCGCCACTGCACATGCGCGAACGTGAATTCCTTTTAACATCCATAACTTCCACATTTTCCATCCGATTTCGATGAAATTATCAGGATTGTTCAGATTAGCGAGTAGATGGTCACCTTTGAGGTTAGTGGAAGGTACTTAGAGATTGATGTTCTGAGATTAACTACTATGCATCGGATCATCTATAGAATAGAGTTATGGATACGAGGAAGCTATGTGCCACACCCACTTGGCAGACGTTTTCTCTTTGTATTAGAAGAAGGTATAAGGTAAGGTTGAAAAATTATCAACACGATTTTTCATTGAAATTCCTCCGGTCTATCTTATTCTGTAGTAATCACTTTTTGTCTCAAAATCTCTTTTATACATCGTATAATTTGTATCAAAATCATACATTTTTTCCTTCAATAGAATCCAGAATTTTTTACACAATGTCAGTGTAACACACTACAAAATTCTTCTCTAATGTTGAACAATAGGAGGATAGTTGAGGTTCTCTGTAATTTTCTCGCAAGAAGAAACGAAGTACTTAGATTGAACGTTGTCTATTTCCACAAAAATTATTTTTAGACAAATAAAAATTATTTCAAAATGGGTTAAAACAACTTTGCCTCGAGAGATTTAGTTCGTGTTCTCGCAAGTGGTCTCCTAGTCCTCTGACGTGATGTCACAAGTCTTATTTACATGTACGAGTAAAGACTACAAGTAGTTGTAGGGTCAGTTTTCTTGAGGCACGACAGACTGCCTGTTGTTATCTTGTCGGAAGGGGTAGAGAGTATACCATTCTGAACGACTTGCGAGTGGTGCTGGTTTGCCTAAAGAACTTTCTGATACAGCTAGTTGGAATAAATTGCAAATAACCTAAAAAGCAAATAAGAAGTGACCAATTAATCTGTCTATACAAGAGATCATTGGTTCTTAAATGTGTTGGAGATTCCCATCATAAAGGTGATCCCAGAAGCTCCAAAAAACTAGCCCAAAACCTGTCAGTAAGATTCAGGCTTTCAATGTCTTTCTTGGAGTTTCATCTCTTTGGTTCCAAAACCAAATAGTCAGATATAGCTTTGAATAATCCCACATAATCTTATAATAAGATTATGTGTGAGTTTCCACGAAACCTTGAAGACACGTTCTTTGGGATCACAGTGAGCAATTTATTTTCTATTCAATATCTGAATCAAGGTTTTTTTCATTCATTCCTTGAGAAGTATATTTGTGACTAAGATATATGCATGTTGTGGATAGGTACACTATAGGAGAGATTTTTCTAATATATAAGGGAAAAATTATGCATCGAGGTGAATTTAATAAGGTGGGAATACAAACAAGCACTATCCTATATTTGGACGCACCTAGAATATGGTTATAATATTTAGTTCGTACAGAATGTGAAGTTGATTTTGGTAGGTAGTCAGCATTTTCAAGTCAAACCAAAACCCAGTTCAGAAAGACATCATTTAGTACTTTGTATGATGGCAGTTTAACCCATTTCCGGCCACTGATGCATTTTTGCATCGTCATAATAATGGTTTTTTTAAATATTAAAATAGTGGAAAATCTTTGTAGAAGAATTTTTTCTCGTTCATGCAGTTCCTAAACTTTTTCAAAACAATTTTCTTCGACATTCGGGAGCTCAATGAGATTTGGGAAATTTTTTTGAAAGAGGCCTTTCGGCCAAAAGCGTGATTATGGTGGCTCAAATTCGATCCTGGGCGAGTGAGCGTTCTGGGCCATGATTCGAAACAGATTCCGGTCCATAAATAAATTTTTGCATTTTACCTAGATTTTTTTAGATTTTTAACAATGAAATGGATGAATCATATCGATTTGGAAAACTGAGACCTCTCAAATTGTATAAAATGTTAAATTCATATAATTTGGAGCATTTTTGCTCTCGATTGGTGAGCAAATGGTGCCTTATTTCGGCCGGCATTTCGTAAAATAGTTCATCCTTCCCCTCCCATTACAACATTTATTTCTACCCTCGGCTTGAAATGGGTTAATTATTATCATTTTCAGCTATTAAATGTTTGACTTGAAAATTCTACATTCCAAGTTTTGAAAAATTGGTGGTTTAAAAATATTGTTGGTCATCTGGTTCAAGAAAGAATGCCATTTTAAGCAGTTTTCAGCAACGATGAACATGTATCTGCAGTTGGCTAAATACTGATATTTTTACGACTAGCTTGAAATTGTGAATTCTTTTGGTAAGGTTTGGACTCTTCCTGTAAATTCCGACTATTTATTTTCTAATGGAGAGACTTTTAGTGCCTCTTCCAGCCTCAATTCAAGCTCAAAACCAAAAATTCAAAATTAGTTGTGATTTCATATAACGGTTGTACTTGCAATTCATTGCTGAAACATGTTCCATGTTTAATGGTTTGCTATTGAATGGGTGAGAGGAAGCGGTATTGCGAATTATTTAGTTTTTCCGAGTTTAACGCGAATTGTTGGATTATTGCAGAAGGGAAAGGGTGCTACTACAACTACGAACACTACGAAGAGGGGGACCGGATACTGACGAATGAACCATGTCTGAACTGCACGTGCCACAATCGGATGCTCATGTGTTACCTGAGAGTCTGCCCCTTCACGAAGGCCATCGGCCAAGACTGCAAGGTTGAGAAGAAGCCGGACCAATGCTGCCCAGTCATTACCTGCCCACAAGGTGAGCGTACTCTTCAAAATTTACTAAATTAATTAAATTTTAATGTCCTCAAAATTTGATTTTCACATTCTACGAGGGTCGATCAAATATAAACGAACCTTTTGATCTGAACGATTTATTATTTTGTAGAAAAAATTAATATGGTGATAATAATTTTTCGACATAATCCCCTATACGGGTAATAGCGATTAGACGACTTTTCTATACCAGTTTTGAAAAAAAATGGTGGGCGGGTTGTCAGCCAATTGCACACAAAAAAATTTCCCACCTCTTCGTCAGTCTCAAATTTCTCTCCCACAAGTCATTCTTTGAGTGGTCCAAACATGTGGTAGTCACAGAGTGACAGGTCGGGACTTTTGAGGGGTGTTCAATGAATTTCTTCGAGATTCCCTGATGGGGATTTGCTAGCCGAACTTTATCCATGAGTACTCAGCATTGATAGTGCGGCGTTCGTGCAAAAAGCCAATGAACAAGACCTCCCTCCAATCCCAAAAGACAGTGGCCTCAACCGTCCCTGCTGACAGATCTAGGTACGTGTGTAGCCGGTCCTCTAGCCATCCCCACCAACTAACACGAGACATCTCAACACTCCACTTACCGTTGATCCCGACAGACCAAAAGGCTTGTTTATATTTGATCGACCCTCGTAAGGTACCTACTAAAAATCCAAAAATTATACTTTCAAAAACATCCATCAATCTTCCAAATTTAGCACTTGGTCCTAACAGTAATCAAAATGAGTGAATTATATGGTTGGTCTTGCTTAAAGGAAACGCTTGCTCAAACGTTCAGTATAAAGGAATAGAAATTCAATTTATTATTTATTCATTGTTATAATTTTTTTAATTAATGTATTAATTAATGGGTATTTAATTTTTGGAAATGAATAAGAACATAGGAAAAACCGTTCGTTCCCTTTTAGACAAGGGTTGATCGAGAAATTGATCATAATTACAAGTGGCTCGCTGCGAGACTCCTGATCATCAGAAGGTTATGGGTCACATTTTGTTTGCTAAGGTGCAGTAAGAGAGGCTCAGCTTTCAACGTTTCTGTATTTGTGATATTTATGCCACTCTGTCTTGCTTCCTAGCAATCGAGAAGGAAATTTCGTAATGATGGCACCCATAACTCTCTTGCAAACAGATAGATACTTTCCACAGAAATAAATTTTATTGTACTCCTCGCACGATTCTATTGATGACTTTTGAACTTAACGATGCTCCTAATACAAACTCACGTTGTGTAATAAAATATGAAGAATTAAAAAATTAAAAATAATGACTTCCCTATTTTTGGGAAAGAAACTAAACCTACAATCCGTACGCACAGATGAATTTCTCCCTTAAAACGCTGCAAATTATTACACAATGGTTTATTATTTTTCTATATTGATCACTCGTCTGCAAAGCCACCTACCATCCAACATGAAGAAAAACTTCGATCGCAATTCGGTCAGCTGAAATTTGAACGGAGATTAGGCCTCTTTTGCGATTCACACTCGTGTTTCTGATTTATCGTACGTCCAACACTTAAATTCTCGTAGGGAGCGAACGGTTTGTCCTACAGAGCTCCGCGTGGTCTCAAAAAATTCTAAAAATTCTATAGAATCTCAAATTGAAGCAAAAACAATACCTTCAAAATTTTTTGAGTTAGGGCGTTTTCAAAATTTTTGAACCCTTAGAATTGACCTACATCAACCAAAATCTTCGGGGCACAACTAGACCTCAAATGAAGCCTACATACCAAATTTCATCAAAATCGGTCAATGCTAAGTGGCAAAAGTGCCGCGTACGGTGTACGGCGGACGGACAGCCAAATTTTTATTCGATTTTTGGATTCTACGTACCTTGAAACGTAAACCATCAAATTTTGAGGGGGTGTTAAACAATTTTTTTTCTTGGTCGATTCCAAAGGTTCTATAATATAGAACCTTTGGAATCGACCAAGAAAATTTTTTTTTTAACACCCCCTCAAAATTTGATGGTCTACGTTTCAATATATATAGATATATATCTAGAATAGATATATTAGATATATATCTATATATTAGATATATTACATCTAATATAATATAATATATATAATAGATATCTATATAATAGATATATTAGATATTATATCTATATATATATATTATATTATCTATATACATAAAACGCCAAACGTACGTACGTACGTATGTCGCCCGAACGTGGGGGTCCCGGGTTCGATTGCAGGCCGCGACATCAAATTTTTTCTTACATATCTACAATTTTTTGCCTGCTTTTAGCAGGCTTTTCAGCTAGTTGAAAATAATAAACCAAAATTTGTTTTTTCGGATTTTTAAATTACATTTTTGGTGTATTTTGACAAATCTATAGAATATTTGATCAGAGGGTTCCTCATAAGCCCTCAAGAATGATCTTTCCAAGGGCCACACTAGCGCTGTCTGTGTCAACAGAATCTGTCTAGAAACCCAATTTCGTTGGAGTAGAAAAAGAAAACTTGGGAAAATCCTTGGTGGGATGTTGGGCTCTGCTATTTCTCATCACGTACAAAACCAAAGAATAAGGCGGAGACGGTTCACTTCATAGGCGCCATCTCTGATGAGGAAACCCGAATAATAGCCAAGAAGGTGAGAAATGAGGGTAGAAGGAACCTTGAAGGCGCTATTAAAGTCTGTCAGCTCGAGAATTATTTCGTTTTTTATTTGAGTTATCATGTTTTTACATGATAAGTAAAAATTTTTTAAATTAAGTTTTTTTACACACTCGATAATTGGAGTATCAAGACCGCCAACGGCTATCAATTTTGGCTTAAAAGTTAATAAATTTTGACGGTAAAAATCGTACTTCCAAAAAGATACCTCAGGATGTTAAAGGTTATATAATATATAAAAACATTATTTTGATTTACCTTCAATTGAAACTGTACACTGATATTCCTTTACTGGAGGTTTGCTACTCTTACATCAGATGTAACATTCATCTGATCTACGAAATATTCTTTCAGTATGATGAAAATTCTGCCTATAATATTCCTGGAGCATCCGATATTTCATCTGGGGCTTGATTGGGTGGTTCAGGAGTCGCTCTCAGGTTTTTAGAAAAGAGCTTTTCTTGGCTTCTAAAGCCGCAGGTAACATGATTTCAAGCCTTTTACAACTTTTATTTGAACTTAATTCGGGGATAGCTGAAGTAGTACCTACCGCTCTCATTGATGTCAATGGCTATCGGAAGATCTTCTTGGCTTACAACGCTTTTTGTAGCCCTATTTCGTGCCATCAAGAACTCCTGCAATGTACCTACAGTATTTATACATTGGTATAAGTTGTAACTGCCCTTAGTTCGTGGATAGCTGAGGTAGTTTCGGTCCGCTCTCATTGATCTCTTAGGCTGTTGGAACTAATTTCTTCTTGGCGTACGACGCTTGTAGTAGCCCTATTTCCTGCCATCAAGAACTTCTGCAATGTACCTACATTTATACATTGGCTGGTAGCTATAAGTTAACTGACCTTAGCTCGGGGATAGATGACGTAGTTTCGGTCCGCTCTCGTTGACCTCCTCAGGCTGTTGGAACTGAACTCTTTCTGGCTTTTAAAGCTTGTTGTAGCCCGATTTCGAGCCATCATGAGATTTTCTTTACTACTCTTAAATACTCCGAGGCTGTTCCCAAGCAGCTCTTCGTGGTATTCGAACTACGCTCTCCTATACTTTCGAAATTCAATGCCATTGAGTTTTTTGTACCTCCTCACTTCATCTCAAGACCGATTTTGAGCAAATTATGTACAATTCTAGCCAAAATCTCTTATTAAATAAATATTCAATCTAGGTAGCGTACTAGCATCCCCCTTCCACAAATTATTAATTTCATAATCATTTGTTCATTTTCAAATTATTAATTATTAATTTCTGGGTAATTAATATTTTAATTTTTCTAAATAAAAGTCATGATTTAAAACTCTATAAATTGGTTTTAGTTTCTTTTTATAATTACCGTCATCGATATTCCACAGTTCACGTGGCACTTCTCACGAGCTCTACGACCGAAACGACCGCCTCCACCACGACCGCCGTCGGACACCCAGACAGCTACGGATGCGTCCTCGACGACAACATTTTCTACGCTGATGGGGCTCAAGTAAGTTAGAAACGAGTCTAGTGTAACACATAAATAACATACTATTAAGTTGAATTGAAACTACGAACCTGATAGAAAAAACAACCGGGACTAGTCTTCATCAAACTTTTTACAAGATGTTTTCCGAGGCTCCTACATTCTATTTAGAGACATACAGCCTTTTGAAACGAGTTATAAATCTCCTAGGAAGTTTTAAACATCTCAAAGCAACGTGCAACTAAAATCTAAATTTAAACTTTCATCAATATTTTTGAAGTGTAAACATGTTCACATTGGAGTTCTCATGAGAGAAAACTATTTTTATTACAGATTCGGATTCTAAGTAAAAATTAATTGAAATTCTAGTGATGGTTCTTATTCTTTTCAAAAAAAATAATGAAAATTTCTACGATAGATTCTCGGACAGATTTTGACGAGAAAAATGACTACCCTGTCTCCTAATTGTAGTGATTGCCTACCCGATTTTGGTTTTTTTTTTAGTTTTACTATTGAATTTTTAAATTAACACCAAATTTACAATTTTTTCGAATTTTCGTAGAAAAGTTTTATAACATTTCAGATGAAAATATGGTTAGAAAGACTGTCATTGTCTTGATTAAATACTTCAAAATTCACTCTTGGTTGCATTTTTTTTTTTTTTTTTTAATTTTGAAAACATTAGTTCAAGTGAATATTACTCGTAGTACGACTGAACTATCTGTAACTCGGAATTATCTTTCAGGTAAATTCCGCACATGCCGGATATTTGGTAAGACGCGATTGCCGAATTCGGTTGTTTTGACTTCTAATTGCTTCAATTTCATGTTGCTTTCGCTGTATTGGTTAAAGTTTTCAAGCTTCCATCACCGCTCGAATATTTTTTTTCCTCACCGATATTTTTTCCACCGCAATCACATTTTGCACTACGGTAATCAATTGTCAAAACACTTTATACAATTTTTTTTTCAAGAAACATTAAAAAGTTGATTTATAGTCTTATTATATCGGTACTTGGACAGCGCAACGATTGGTTCCTCATCAATTGGCTTTTGCCATCAGAATCTCATGCTCAAAAACCGAATTTTAGTGGTATGGTAATACCTAGTTGATGTACACAACACATTCCACTGAAAGGGATGCACCAAACTTGGATGTACTTCATTCTGTAATGTTGATGTTAATCGTGATGTTTTTGTATTTTTTGTTGTTGATTTTTCTTCGCTAAAAGGGTTATTTACACTGACCTAATACACAGGTTTTTTTTTTTAAATTGAATTCAATCTTTCGGGAGACAAAATAATATGAAACCCAGTACCAAATAAGAGTTTTATTTTATTGAGGTTTGGGGATTTTCATGGGGATATTTAGAAGGTTTGAGTATTTATTTAGGGGTTTTAAGGGTTTATTCAGGGCATTCAAGCGTTTATTTGACGGTTTACTTAAAGGTCCCCCCTTTCTTCAAAGTCTATTCTTTTTTAGACAAATCATACAGCCTAAAAACCAAGTGAAGTTTGACAAAGTGCCTAATAAGTGACCTCATTGCAAAATCCGTCGTAATTTTGAATTAATTCGAAAACTATTGTATTCATTCCGTAAAATGTTATACTTACATTATCTGAGATCTTGTAGTTATCTCTAGTTGGATTTACAAACTGATATCAATCAACTGATACAACATGTTTCATGTTTTTCTGTCTTTTAATACGCACAAAACATTGATTTACTCGAGTTTTGCTCAACTGATTCATTCTTATGCTCACTTGTACAGCTATCGGCTCTCGCAGTGATGAATTTTAAGCGTCTATCTTTCTTATTCAGGTGCCTTCGGATCCGAAGAAGCCATGCGAGCTCTGTTACTGCATCCGAAACCAGACGGCGTGTGTGATGCAGGAGTGCACGTTGAACGTTGAAGGCTGCAAGCCTGTTTACCAGGAGGGGGTCTGCTGCCCCGTGAGATACGATTGCGGTGAGTCACATTTCATTAATGGTGTCTTTAAACTGTTATTTAGAAAGGTGTCACTAATTCTTGCCTCCTACACAAGGTAGTACCTACAGGTTTCTATCACAGAAAGGCCCCAGAGCTCTGCCAGAATCCTATCCTGGGTCACAGACAGACGCAAACATTCCATATTTTTGCTCGCCCTTTTCACATGAGCATGCTAATCGAGACGTTCCTATACAACAATGAGAAAACATTCAAAATATTTACTATCACAGTTCCTATAGCTACATTCTTTATTGCAGATTACGATGAAGTACTGACCACCCCCAGACCAACTGCTGGACTCGTTACGACGCCTGGTGGACCAAATGAATGCAAAGCCAACGACCAGATCTTCCAAGATGGTGAAATGATAGAAAACATGACGGAGAACCCTTGCGAGCACTGTTATTGTATGCGAGGCGACGTAGTGTGCGCTGTCCAAGAATGTGGAACTCCTCTTGAGAACACCGAATGCACGCCAATGCCTGCAGAGCCTGGCCAGTGCTGCCCCAGTACTTACCAATGTCGTGAGTTTCAAAACAACAGCACTTTCGTTTGAATTTATTCCTTCATTTCTAGATTTTCATCACTAGGTATAGCTTTCTCTTTCTTCACAATCGAAAATAATTCCGTCTTTCTACTGTTTCAGCCAATGGAACGGTTCCAGCCCACGTCTTGCAAGCAACTCCTAATCTGAAACCCTCCCCTCCGGTTGCACCAAGTTACGCACAAATCAACCTGAAGTTGAAACGGAACCTCCTACCATTAACGATAAAATTATTGAAAGCAGCTCAGCAGCTAATGATGCTTTAGAAAATGAAAATGCTGGATTAGAACCAGAACCTGCAAAGGTGGATAAACCTTCTGACTCAACTGTGGCTGAATCTAGTGAGGTAATAACCGAAGCTCCAAAGGAAGAGGCAATCATTGAAATCGTCACGACCGAAAGCGCCTCACGAAGTAGCTGAAGAACAAACTCAACGATCCCCAAGTGAAGCATTGCAAACCGACGTTGCGGAGCAACACCCTGAAGAGCAACAAGAGATTTCAAGTGTGCCAGAAATCGTACCAGAACACGATCAAGTTGAAGATGGTCATGATGAACAAGAGCAAACCCAGCCTGAACACACTGAAGAAGGACATGACGAAGAAAGTCACGATGTAGAAGCAACTACCATTGCTGGACATTATACCGAAATTTCCGTTGAAAATGTTGAAATGAACACGTCTCCTCCAGAAAAGGCAAAGCCTGACATTTTAAGTGGAAGCCACAGTTTGGAAGCTACTGAAAAGGAGTCTCTCAACACGGAAGCCCCACAAGAACTTACTCCTACTACAGAACGACTTTTTGGCTCTCTAATGGAACAGTTACCGGAAAATGAGAATGAAAGTACCCAACAAGTAGAATCAGATGCAACTAGCAATGCTGAGATCCCAGAAGCTGAAAGCAAGCCTGAGAGTCCAGATGCACTACCAGAACACGAAGAAACTGTAGCCCAAGATACTATTTCACAGACAACGAGTCAGCCAGATGCTCAAGCCACCAACAGCCAATCTGAGATCCAAGAAACGACTGTACGACCTGAGATTCAAGAGGTAATTAACCAGCTAGACAATCAACAAGCCAGCAGTCAGCAAGATAACCAAGAAACGGTTCAGCCAGAACACCAAGATGTAAACAGCCAGCAAGTTAACCAAGAATTGAGTAGCCACAAGAAATTATTTCAAGCCCGACTGAACCTACTCCAAGTAGCCAAATCCCTCAAGAAAGTGAGAAACCAAGCGCTATCAACGACATCCCTGAAACTACCCCTGCTCCAGTTTCATCAACCACAACTGAAGCAGAACCTGAAGAAATGGCAAGGATCCCTGGAGAAGGAAGCTGTCTTCACAAAGGCGTTACATATGCGCCCAACACTGAAGTACCCAGCGCCAACGCCTGTAAGAGATGCAGATGCATCAATTCAATCGTCGAGTGTAACGACCTCGAATGCCCCGAGCCACCAATTTCACTCTACAGCAACTGCATCCCAATGCCTCCAACTGACGATGCATGCTGCCCAACCTATTTCGGTGGTGAGTATACAACTATCCATTAGTACACCATTCAATGTCTTGATAATAAATACAATAATCAGGTATCCATCAGTCTGCAAATTGATTTAAAAAATCTACTTCTCATTCAAGTTTTGATTGTATTGCCAGAGGAGTGGAAGTCGATATAAATTTTAAATATTTAGTCTGTTAGCTCGAAGGTTATTTAGATCGTACATTACAAGCAAATGCTCGAGTGAAATGTGTGAAAAGGCCACCAGACGCAATCGATCGAGCTGGAACTGATACCTACTTATACATAATATAGATAATTTACCAATAGTATTGGAGTACATTTATTTTTAATCGAATGGCTTTTTTTATCTTGAATGATTTGGTTACTTCTTCAGTATTGGAGTTGTCCGGTTTCTTTGAGCTGGTCCGATAACTTATGAGTATTCTGTAGCGCGCCAGTAAATACTCTAGACCCTCGTCTACCGCAACGTTGGTACCTACCTTCCTACTACAAGTATAACAAGATGGAGAAGCGAATGTGCTCTGTGAAAATTATTCCTCCGAATAAACAGCGATGAAGCTTGTTCCGCAGAAAAAACTTTTTATGAACACCTGGCACATCTTGACACAACAAAAACCTGGTATTACCTGTGAAATATTTGGAATGAATTTTGAAAAAATCTCTTCCTGACATCTAGTCAGCAAAGAAACATTAATTTGAGTCTAATCTAACCATCCTAAACAGAATAGATTCTTTAGCCATTATGGGATGTTTTAAAAAATTGTATTATTATTTTTCTTTTTTCTTGGGCACGTAGACAGAGGTTGATATTTATTTAATTACCACCAGAAATGTATATCACAAGCAATATTCAAAAACTGAAATTCATCACCACGATCAATTTCAATAGCTTCAAAATTATTGTTAAGGGTGGTGGAGAACCTTAGTTCAACCTCTTAAGAAATGTAGAAGTAGGGACCTAGGTGTCTGGTAGTGTACAGAGGTTATAGAGAAATAGCGCCAGAAAACTTTAAAAGATATGGTTCCAGCTCTGTCGTGTGATAAATCTGTGGTCATTAAAAAAAGCATAAGGCCGATCGTACAAAATTTTGATTAAGAGTGAAAATCTTGCTGATAAACTCCAACTCCCCAATCTTCTATTCTCGGTTCAAACCATGGGAGAGCCCCTTTTTACTCTTGGTAGTTTTTCTAATCAATGCATAGTTGATTATTAAAAGGGTTGAATGAAGAATTCTTTAGTTAGTGTTTTAGAAGTTGATGTATTTAGTGCGTTATTGTTAGTGTATTTAGTATAAAATGTCATGATTTTTTTTTGTTATTTGCAGAACAAAAGCCATCTCAAGAACCTGAAGTGGACAGTATGAGCATTGACAAGATTGATCAAGGCATAGAGGAAGTTGCTCCAGAAGAAGGGATCGCTCCAACAACAGTAGCTCCAGCTCATGAAGATGTACCATCTGCCCCAGAAGGTTTCGTTCCTGGTACTCATGAGATTTCTGATTACACCAAGCCAGATGGTGATGATGGTTCTCAGCCTGGCTCACCTATGTCTGAGGATGCTGAAGAAGTCAAACCATCGGGAGAAGGGTCGCAATCAGAATCTGTAGTTCCATCAGGAGAAGGGTCACAACCTGAATCGGCTGTCACGTCTGAAGGATCGCAACCAGAATCGCCTGTCACATCTGAAGGATCGCAACCAGAATCGGATGTTTCATCTCAAGTACCAAATGCAGAATCAGATGTTCCTTCTGAGGTATCACAACCAGAAACGTCAGAGGTATCGGGACCAGAGTCAGATTCTAGAGCTCCTGTAGAAGTATCTCCAATGGAAATCACTACTACCCTTCCTGAGGAATCTAGTGACCACCAAGAAAACTGTTTTCAGTTGACCAACATGAAGAAAGTGCTGCATCACCAAGTGAAGATATTCACGCTGTAAGCCAGACAATTCTGAATCAGAACCAACGCACGATGTTGAAGCTACACATGATGCTGAAGCTACACACGATGCTGATCTACACCGAAGCAGAAGCGACACACGATGCTGAAGCTACACATGATGCAGAACCCTACGCACGATGCAGAACCTACGCACAATGCAGAACCTACGCACGATGCAGAACCTACGCACGATGCAGAACCTACAATGATGCAGAACCTACGCACGATGCAGAACCTACGCACAATGCAGAAGCAACATACGATGCAGAACATGCACTCGATGCAGAAGCAATTCCAACTACTGTAGCTTCAGAAATTACCCCAGAAGGTGTGAAAAATTAGAAGAGACGCAAAGTGTGACTGATGTTCCACAAATTACCGAAGTAGATGACCACACCTGCTACAGAAATTTCTCAACATTCAGGTGGAGAGCAAGTCTCTTCTGATAATTCAGAAGATGGTCATGAAGAACCAGAACATACATATACCGAAGCCACCATTGAAATTTTGACAGGTTCAACTGCACAGCCCGAGCTTGAGAAGCATGAAAGTCAAGGAGCCCAAGATCTTGCAACTAATGAAAAACTTGAAGATACTAGCCCAACTACAGTACCAACTGTACACGAAGATTTAACACAGATGGGTCAGGAAGTGGAACCTGGGCACGGAGATGTATCAAATGTTGAGGAGGTTCATGATGTCCAGGAATCTGTAACTGAAAGTGAAAATATTGCCTCAGGTGCTGGCCACACTGATATCCCAAGCGTTTCAGCTGGTGAGCATGAGGTTGCTGAGCATGATTCAAAACCATCTGAGAGCAGTCAACCCATTGATGTTGAACAAGTCCCAACGGTCGATCAGACAGAGAATGATTTGACTGCAACTCATGATCAAAATGGTCCAGAATCTCCCACAACAGCCATCCCTGAAGAGACATCATCAATTCATGCAGAATACAATGAAGCTCAACTTCCATCAAGTGAAGGCCCATCTGGAGTGTCGGAGAATCCTGAGGTTCTGAGCCCATGGTGACATCTGGGCCACCAGTGCTGTTCCCTGACATCAGTCATCAAGGTGCACCAATTCATATCCCTGGACCAGTAGGAATCAACACAGATGGCCTTAGTTCGGAAGATGAGAGGATAGGGGAAACTGAAGCACCAATTCAAGAGATCACACAAACAGAGCAACCTCAAGTACAAGAAGAAAGTTTTTCGAGTGGGGATGTGCATCAAATTTCAGAGGATGGAATCAAAGATGACATTGTCTTCACAACTGAAGGTTGAATGCTGTGCCAAATCAAACAGAAGAAGCAGCGAATGCAGTGAGTCTGGAATGGGAAGTGAAGCAGGAAGTGGAAATAATCAAATAACTGAATCTAGTCAAACAAGCGAACAAAGTACACATGACAATGCTAATGAAATTTCACCACTGAGCATGCCTCATCTCAAAGTGGTGACAGTCAAAAAGTAGGGGAAGATGGAACGCCGAAGATGGAAAACCTTTGACAGAAGAAAGTCAACCAGTAACAGATGCTCCACAACATCAAGTTCAGCATCATGACGAGACCGAAATACAGACAGCCCATGATGGAACTGAAGTCCAACCAACTCATGATGAAACTGAAGTCCAACCAACTCATGATGAACTGAAATACAACCAACTAATGATGAATCGGAAGTCCAAGCAACTCATGACGAATCGGAGGTTCCAACTCATGTTGAACCTGAGGTTCAACCAACACATGATGAATCTGAGGCTCAACAGGCTCATTCTGATATAGAACAAGCACACCATGAATCTGAGGCTCAACAGGTTCATGAAGGTACACATGATGAAATGCAACCAACTCACGACGAATCAGAGGCCTCAACAGACTCATGATGGGTTAGAATCTGAGCAAACTCACGACGAAACTGAAACCCATGGAAAGCCAACAGAGCAACCAGTAGAAACTGAAGCTCCTTCAATTACTGAGAAACATGAAACTGAAGAGGAAGTGGTTCCAACTGAAACCCCACAAGAACCAATTGTAACACACGGAGACCTTCCCACCCCCAATGAACCTTTTGCTCCTAATAATATCCTACCCGAAGGAACTGAACCAGAAACGTCCCAACCTCAACAACCTCAGGAGACTGAAGTATCTGCTTCCCAGCCTACTGTTGAAGTCACGGACATGAGCAAGTAGAACCTGAGAGTGAACATGCACAGCAAGTAACTCAAGCCCCGGAGAATGACGAAGTCGTTACGCACATTGACAGTGCTGGACCTCCAAAGGTTCCTGAAATTGCTAATCAAGTTGTAGAAACTGATACGAACATCATTGAACATGCCACAGGAAGTGAGCAACCAAGTGTACCCATTGAGGAGGAGAAAACTGGGGCTCAAGAAGCTGCTCAAACTGTAGAGCACCCCCAAGAACCTACTGAACAAGAACAACCAACACAACCTGAAGAACCACAAATCATTCCTGAAACACGTTAATTCTGATGTTGTACCAATTGACCAAACACAACATTTGATGTAGTAACCTCTGAGCACCAAGAACAAACAGATTTAATACCTGAAGCACATCCTGAATCAGATTATGTTCCGACTAATGAGGATCATTCTGAGGGACATACAGAGCCTTACTTATCTGGTGCACATGCTTTGGAGGAAAATCAAGAACAGCAACCGAGCAATCTGTTTCGGAGGTCCCTCTGAACAATCTCAGCCAGAACAATCAGCGGCATCAACCGAAGGACAGGAATCAGAGGCATCAACAGAAAAAATTTTACAACATACTGAGAAGCACAGCCTGAAATAACGGGACACCAAGAAGATACTGAAGCATCTCTACCTGATGTAACTCATGACGAAAATAAGCCAGAACAACCTACAGCCGAAGAGCACTTGGAACTGCATCCAGAACATGCTGATGACGACAATGTAGAAGCCTCTCATTCAGGAGTAACAGATCAAGAACAACAACAAACAACCACTAGTCCTGATCAGCAAGGAGTTTCTCATGCATCTGACTTGACGTCAGGACAACAGGTAGAAGAAGAAACAAAACCAACAGCTCCAGAACACATGAATCAGCTGAAACCGAACCAGAACAACCAAATGTAGTTCCAGACCAACATTTAGATGGAGGAGAAATTAAACCAGTAACCTGAACACCAAGAATCACCAGAAGTTTCAGTAGGTGAGCAAGAAACTACAACGCAACAAGAAAGTGTTCAGGACTACCAAGCACTGATGGAGAAGCCTCACACACTGAAGAAATTCAGGAACCTCTAGTACCAGCTGCACATGACAGTGCGCCTTCAGCCACGGATGAGGAAGGAGCCCAAACTCCTGTACCTGCAGAGGTTGAGACAGTACATACAGAGGATGCCACAACAGCACCGCAGCAGCCAGAGGTTGTTGAGGAAAATCAAAAACCACTACCAGAAGCAGAGAGGGATGGTGCAGTTCAATCTACACACGAAGACCAACAAGAGCAAACTCATGAACAACCAGCAATTCCTGAAGGTCAACCAAATGAATCAATTCCTCCAACACTCCTATCAGAACCTTCTGGTTCAGAAGTACCAATCACAACTCCCGAAGAAGTAGGAGCTGAAAGTGTACCATCATCACTAGTGCCCCTGAAACTGCACCATCAGCACCTGAGTCAGTAGTCCCAGAGGAACCTTCAGCGCCAGAAATAATTGTTCCTGAGGTACCTTCATCTCTGAATCAGAAGGATCCGTACAACCCCTCTGCACCACAATATACAGCACCTGAGCAATCATCAGCACCAGAATCCGAGGTACAACCCACAGCACCCGAGCAACCTGTAGCACCAGAAACCCAACCCTCATCTCCAGGTCAAGATGAAAGTACCTGCTCATCAGGAGAGTGATATCCCCTCAAAGCTGATCAATCTAGTCATTTAGTAGAAGAAATTGAAAAAGAACAACCTATTCCAGAAACTTCCAGTAGTCCCATTGAACTGCCCCAGAGTAGTCCACTTCCGCCTGTAGAAATTCCATCAACCGAAGGTCCAGTCTTGCCTCCAGGTCTTCAAAACTGGTCGCAGAAACCTTACCATCCACCAAGCTTACCTGAGCCACCAACACACCATACAATGCCGAAGTTCCTCACCTTCCAGAAGACAGTCATTATCCAGCACAACCTACGACCAAGACAGGAATATGAAGATGATGACAACGTGAGCTACGGACCTGGAACTGCCGATACGGTGGAAAAGGTCTACCTCTCAGCCCAACAAATCCCGCGTTGACGATCCTTGCGATTTCTGCTTCTGCTTCCGCAGCGACATCATCTGTTTACAACAGAGTGCCTCCACCAATTAGAGGGTGCTACCAAGAAACAATCAAGGGCTT